>PVIY010008885.1:0-74924 GCA_004026745.1 Myrmecophaga tridactyla | reverse complement strand
TTCTCTATTATCGTTTTATTTCTTTTTCTGATGTCTTTTTATTTCTTTCTCTAAATCGATGCAAATGTTCTAAAAAATGATGAATATGCAACTATATGATAATATTAAGAATTACTGATTGTATATGTAGAATGGAATGATATATTAATGTTCTTTTGTTAAGTTTTTTAATTAATAAAAAAGTTTAAAAAAAAAAGAAGTAAAGGAATCAGTGTATACCATACACAGATAAGGCTGAATCTAGAAAAATGTGAAAAACACATGTGATTAATCAATATTTAACCAATCCCATTCTGTTTCCATAACAGTAGTGCTGTGAGGTCCAACTAATTGTAGGATCTGAATTGTGAGGGACCAAAGCTAATCCTGACTTACAAGCATGGTGAAGGGCAGTGTAGAGGGAAATTGTCGAAATAACTAGAAATATCTTATTAGACCAATATCCTTAACCTTATAATTTGCTTGTTTCTCTGATCTTCACTATTATAAAAGTACTTTCATAATGTAGATCAGTTGAACGTTAGTTGAACAGTTAATTGCATTGCTTCCTATACTGGTATTGATAATTTTATTTCCAATGCTATTCTTGGACTCTATAACCTACCAATAAGTTGCCTACAGAAACTGCTCTCCACTGTGATTTTTTGGACATAATGGGTCCCACTGTGCCTACTACCTGTCTCACTGGGTTCCCAAAGGTGCCCAGACTACCTGAGTCTTCCTTTCTCTAAGGTCCAAATGTTCTTTGCATGTCACTGTCAATACCCTCATTTAGATCTCCAGTTACTGTTTCGTTACCATTTTATAAGAACATCTTACTAAAGAGACAGTATTCAGAGTTACATGCAGAATGGTGATTGAAAACCATCATTGCCTAGCATTTCTAGCTTGAAGCAAAATTTCAATCTATTTTTGAACAGCTACCATGTCACAGCAGTTGGGTAAGTGGGTTCTTCGTCCATATATTCCAAGCTGAAATTGCAGTAATTGTATATTTTACACCGCTAGGAGATTGACGCTTATTTAAATAGTACATGGCAGAACAGATTTATTTATTTAAACAAAATATACTGAAGATAGGCAATAAAAAGTTATGATAAGCCTCAGAAAAATAGTATGTCTGTGTATAATTGCACTTACATAGATTCAAAACCGTTTCACCACAATCAATTCTAGTGATCCATTGCAAGCTGAATATCCTTACCTCAAACCATGATATAGCCCTCCATTTAGTAGAGAAGAAAAAAAAATTGTCAAGTTCAGTAATCTGTCCAGAGTGTGGCCAGTTGAACTAAGGCAGTCTCTCTCCAGATGCTGGACCCTGCGTCACTAGAGCAGTTCTTCCTCATATTGTAAAATGCTGCGAGAAGTATGTTTAATACACCCCAGGGTTTCTCGACTGAAGACTGTTAACATTCAGAAGGGATAATTCTTGCTTGCAGGGAATGGGTCTTTCCTGTGCATTTAAGGATGTTTGGCTGCATCACATCTGCCTAGGTGAGACAACCAAAACTGTCTCCTGAAAAAATGACCTTCAGTTGAGAACCACTGTTATAATAAAAACTATCATGACGTGATTCATTTCAAATAAAGCATTTTTTTCCTAAACATAGTTAAAGGATGCAAAGTAGCAAAAGAATTCACTTGCAATCTTTATTTTTTAACAAAATTAAGAAACTATAGATGAATAAGAAGCAAAGAATGACATTCATATTTATTATACTTATACAATCAGTGAGTGTCACTTGTTATTATAGGAAGCATGTGTAAGTACCAATTATTGATATGTTTCTATTTTACCTGTATGACATTTTATGGGTATGGAAATCTGTGATTTTCACAGATTATTAGCGACTCAAATCTCTTTGGCTTTTACATACGTTTTGTATAAAAATAAACATAGTTAAAAATTATGTTGGGCTTATACACAGTGAATTGAATTAGACACAATCTTTAAATTGTTCACTATAATTTAATTTTGAGATTCCAAAATTTTGGTGTATTTCCGTTAACACATGATTTAGATATCTAGGAACATGCTGTTTAATTTTACTAGACATCAAATTTTAAAGTAATATTCTTTAGCCTCCACAAACTGACAAGTTAACCCATTAACGTGTATTTTTTATTCAGATTCTTTCTGATCTCCATGTGGAAATAGTTGTGTCTGCATGTATAAAAAGGAAACTGTGACGTACAGAATTGTTCTTGTAGAAATTCAATAAGTTAGAAATGAAAACAAAAGATAAATGGGAAAAAAGAGATGGCAGTCTGAATTATAACTCCAAATTCTGTTTGGCTTCAGCTGCCAGGAGCCAAAATGTCTGTTGCAGTCTTATACTTAGATGGACTGCTTGGAATCTACTCCATACCCAGGAGATTCCTGGTTATTGGATTCATATATAGCCAGACTTTTGGGTTTATACATAGTTCATACAACTTATACACAGAATTTGGGGTCACCTTCTCTGGCCCTATCCTTTGATGTATTTTGTCCTTCAGTAACCAGAGGCTGTGGGAACCAAGAATTCTGTGTCCTGGTTCTTCAGGCCAATGGGACTGAAAGTTTCTCCCTAAATTTGGCTGCTCCTGGCATCAACTGGCACTTTCCCACAGGCAAAAAGCCATAAAACAAACAAACCAAAGAACCAAAAATTAGAAACTCACCTAATGTCTTCACTTTTCCCAATTTCTGTTTAATTCAGGGTTGCTTTTCAGTGGCTTTGGGTAGCTTTTGTTTTCTTCTGTGTTTTGTTTTTAAATTCACCACAGTCTACATTTGTTATTTCAGGGACAGTTGGTCTGATAGGAACAATTCCTCCATGATCAAAAATCAATCTACCAATCCCTTTGGGATTCGAAGTGAAGCACAGATTCCAAATCTCAACTGTTACCATTTTTTCAAACTTGCTGATTTAAGAGGACATTTAATTCTCTTAAATGTACCTACTTTTGGGTTATGGATTTACATGTTTTACTGATCATAAGTTGCAGGGGGTATTTCATTTGTGCTCATTTACATAATTTACTGATCAAACTACATATTTGATTGACCTTTACACTTATCTTACTTATATGTAATCAAGTCATATACTTTGCTGGATGTTGGTTACATCTCATACACTCACCTGTCCATTATCACCATCAAAAGAGCCACATGCTCTCTGCTAGGAAGAGGTCTGATTTTTTTTTCATTGAATAAGGCAAACTTTTGTTAGATATTGGGAATTCCTCTGTTCTTTCTTTAAAGTTGTTCCATAAATTATCTCCCTTTCTACCTTAATTTCCTCCCCTATAGATGAAAATTAATCTATTTTCATTGGATTTATTTCTATCTGGCTGTCTCTCTTTATGTCACATTCTTGTCAATCACATGTATTTCCTTGATAAACTCCAAAATATTTGGAGTTAAATGTTTTCTCACTGAAATTTCAATCAAACCAACATCTTTTTAAAGGCAGGTAAACATGATTTCTTCAGTTCTTTTCTTTGATTAAGAAAACTCTTAAACATACATGTTTATATTCAGTCAACTTTCTTGAACTTGATGTGCAATGTAGGGAGGTAAAGAAGTAAGTAATACAGTAATTTTAATGTGAGAAACTAAACATTGTGATGAACTTGTGCTTAAAGCGTTGTACATTAAAGGGGAAATTAATCCAAATTGGGTGAGGAAAATGAATCAAGAAAGCTGGAAGTGGTCTGTGTAAGCTCAATCTCAATAGATACCTGGTTGATTTATTGAGGTAAAATGTTCTGACTTGGCAGTCCCCACTGATAGTTGTTCTTTTAAAGAGACTGTTAAATAAGTGAAGGATAAACTGAAATGATTTCAGTTAAATGAGTGAAGGATAAACGGAAGTGATTTAGTTTATCCAACCATAAGCCCACTTTCTTATAGAAGAGGTTAAATGACTGCCTAATAGCAAGAGCTAGGTAAAGGCAGATTTGTACTTGGTTATGTGATTGCATTATTAGGCTTTGATGTTACTAGATAGTTTGTTGCTGAAATAAAATCAAAACTAAATTTACAGCAAGATGATGGATTCATAGATAAAACAGAGCAATGAAAAGAAAGTAGCTCATTTACAAAAGAGAGTTGCAAAGGTTAGAAAGATTAAACAAGATTCAAACTCAAGGCTTCTAACTCAGTCGTTTGTCCATTTCAGTGTGCCATGCTATTCAAGCTTTTACAAATGGACTTACTGATGTTTGTAATATATAACTGGTGTTTTCCTTTAATAAACTTTTTCATTTTAGAAGAGTCATAGATTGGAGAAAAATTTCAAAGGTAATGCAGATCGTTTCCATATACCTCACACCAATTTCCCCTGTTACCAATGCATTACATTAATATGGTACATGTGTTACAGTTAAAATGATATTGTACATTATTATTATTAACAAAAGTCCATATTTTGTTCAGACTTCCTTAGTTTTCACCTCATTTCCTTTTTCTGTTTCAGCATTCCTTATTACATTCAGTTGTCATATCTGCTTAGGCTGTTCTTGGCTGTGACAATTTCTCCTACTTTCTTTAGTTTTGATGATTTGGCAGTTTTGAGGAGGACCTTTTAAGTATTTTGTAGAATGTGCCTTAAGTGGAATCTGTATGATATGTTCCCCATGATTAGACTGAGATTATGCGTTTTGGGGCAGAAGATAGAGAGGCCATGTGTCATTTTCATCACTTAATATCAAGTGTGCTTAGTATCAACATGACATCATAGTAGTGATGCTGACCTTGACACCGCACTGAGGTAGCGTTTGCTGTGCTTCTGTATTGTGAATGGGTTCTTTTCTGCTCCATTTCCACACTGCACTCTTTGGAAAGAAGTTGCTATGGATGGCCCACTCTTAAGGGTAGGGGCATTATTCTCCCCTCCCTGACATAGTTCCATCAATATTTTTTTTACTCGATCACTTCTCACTCACTGACATTTAAGATACTTCAGGTTCATTTGTGTATTTCCTGGTCCAGTCCAAAAATCAGCCATTTCTCTGAGGATCCCTGGCTTTCTTTATTGTACAAGGTCATTAAAACCAAGATATAGGTACTAGGTGAGCTTGTTCTGATCATAGGAGAAAACATCCAACCTCTCACTCATTTAGCTCTAGGTTTTTTTTTTGCATATACTTTTTATCAAGTTAAGGAAGTTCCCCTCTATTCCTGGTTTCTTGAGAGTTTTTATCTTTAATGGGTATTTTGTTTTGTCAAATGCTCTCTTCTGCATCAAATGATGTGATAATACAGATTTTCTTCAGTAACCCCATAATGGGGAAGATTACAGTGATTTATTTTCAAATGTAGAACCAGCTTTGAATGCCAAGAATACATTCCAATTGATCACAGTGTGAAATTTTTTCACACTTCATTGAAATAGATCTTCCTTCTTTCCAAGTTTTGTCCAAGAAGTTTACTGTAATTTTTATTATTGTCCTTCTATAGGTAAGATGTTTTACCTCCAGCTTCTTTTAACTATTTTTGGGGGGAGGGGGAGCTTCAGTTTTCCTCAGGTGGATTGTGCAGGTGTAGTTTTTATGGTGTTGTTGTTGTTATTGTTCCTTTCATTTCAGAATCATCTTTATCATTTTCCAGTTTGCAGTCTGCCCAATGGAACTCACACTTGCCAGCCCCAGGGTCGTGTGAGCCAGTTCTTCAAATAAAGCTATTGATATCTTGGTTCTGCTTCTCTGCACTAACAGCACTTGCTTTCTGTCTGAAGAACTCCCCTTATTATTTCTTATATGTCCATTCTTAACTGCAAAAACAGGATCTCCTTTTCAATTTTGTGTTTTGTTTGTTTTGTTTTTCATATGAGAATGTTTTTCACATTCATTTTTTGAAAGATACTTTGCTGTTTATAAGATTCTGTGTTCACAGGTTTTTATTCAGCACTTCTTTTTTGCTGTCCCACTGCCTTTGGGCCTTCATTTTTCACTGTTGAGAATTACCTATTAATGCTGTCAGGGTTCCCCTGCTTGTGAGAGTCACTTTCTCTTGTTTATTTGAAGACTACTCTGTCTTTAGGCTTTCAATATTTTGCTCTGAGTGTGCATTTTTTGGCATTATACTTGGAGTTTGTGGAACCTCTTGCATGTTTTGACCAATGCTTTTAGTAATTATGGAAAGTTTTCAAACATTATATCATTAAGTATTTTTCTTTCACTTTTTCTCTCTTTCTCTCATCTTCTTCTGGTACTCCCAGTATGTGTAGGTTAGAATGCTTAATGCTGTCCTACATTTTTTGAGGCTCTGTTTAATTTTTCTTTATTGAGTTTTTCTGTCTGATCTTCAGACTGAATAATTCCTATAGATATATTTTCCAGTTCTCTTTACCTTCTATTGCAAACTCAAATCTACTCTTGAGTTGCTCTGGTGAATATTCCATTTCAGTTATTGTACTTTTCAACTTCAGAATATCTATTTCCTTATTGATATTCTATATTTGAGGACATTGTCATCATACTTTCATTTAATTTTTTAACCACTGTTACCTTTAGTTCTTTGAATGTAATTATAATACCTTCTTTGTTGTTTCACTTGTGCATCCATCACATAGGCCCTTCCAAAGACTGTTCCACGTTTTTGCTTTTTTCTCTGTATAAAAGTCACCCTTTCCTGTTTCCTTGTGTTTCTTGTAGTCTTGTATTTTTTTTGTTGAAAATGGGCGCTTTTGGTATATATTGTGGAAACTATAGTCAATCATTTCCTCCCTGCCTGGGTTTTTTGCTGTTTTTTTTCTTGGTCACTTATTTGTTTAGTTACTTGGCTGAACTATTTCTGCAAAGTCTATTTTCCCCCACAGTGTGCAGCCTATCATCTTCCTGCTCAGGTTTTTTTGTTCTTGTTTGTCTTGCAGACTGCATACCTGGGATGTGCTCTTAGGTTGGTATAAGCCACTTGTGGGTCAAAGGCCATGGTCAAGCTCCGTTCCCCAGTCTTAGTTTGCCATTTTACATTGGCAGTGTGTAACTTAGAGACTGCTATTTCAATTCAAGGAGTTTGCATTTTTCTCCTCACATTTAACTCAGAATAAGAAGTCTGGAAGTTCCCTGCCTGATCTTTCATCCTTGGGCATGCATGAAATCATTAAGACTGCTATAAATGACTGTGATATTACTGTAAGCCTGGCTTCCTAAGAGACGCCCCTGGGTCAGAGTGCCCACTGTTCAGTTGGTTGTTGGTCAAATGTTGTGGTTAAGTCCAGTGTGCTGGTGAGGATTTGGCCCAGTATTAATAGCTTGGAGAATAATTTCAAGCCTGTCTTATTTCTGGTTTTGATTGCTCCTGTATGGTTGCAGCATAAGACATGCAAACAATCTTCACAGTCAAAATAGTTGTGTATAATTGTAGGAGGGTTCTTCGTGAATATCTATTTCCCTGGGTTTCTTTATTAAATCTCTGCCTGTTTCGTCATATGGCTTGAATCAGAGCTACCAGACTTCTGTTATTTATTGCCCAACAAGATATTCATTGTTTTTGTCAGTGCTTTAGGCATGGACTTGTCTTTCCTCTGCCCCAGATAAAGACAGCCTTCTCAGGAAGAACAATAGAGCAACTCGCACTTATGGTCTGACTTTCTACCAAGGCATAACCCTTCTTCCACTGCACTGGAGATAGGGCTGAGAACCTGCCTTGCTTAGAGTAACAGCTCCTTTGTATGAGTGGGCATTGGAGGATATGACAGCCTTTAGTCTGTTTTTGTTTGCATCTTCCAACATGAAATGTGTGCTCTACTAAAAATTATGGTGGGGGAAATTGATTTGTGAGCATTCTTGGCCTGTTTAACTGAGGTAGAGTTTCTGTTCTACATGTGGACACTGGGTGGGAAAAAGAAGATCAGGTTTCTCAGCAGTGCCTTCCTGGAATAGAGCCACTGAAACCCAGGACTGAGGGAGAGAAGAAAAATACCAGCATCCTGTCTCTCTGTGCTTGAAACCATAGTCCAAGACTTGGTGATGAGTGTGTGTGTATCTATGAGAGAGAGAGAGAGACAGAGAGAGAGAGAGAGACAGAGAGAGACAGAGAGACAGAGAGAGAGAGAGAGAGAGAGAGAGAGAGAGAGAGGGAGAGAGAGTCACAGTGAGAGAAGACAGAAAACTATATTGTTTTATGGGGAAACAGGCATACTGTAATACTTATAATTATCATTCCAGAAGCTCCACCATACTCCTAGCCTATGTTTTCAATGCTTGTGTCTTTGTTAATAGTTTTGTTTCCATTTTCTGCATGTCCAAGTAATATCTCTTCTTTAAGTTCTAATTTAAATTTCAACCTTTCCAACTCTTTGTCCAACTAAATATAATTTATTCCACTGCTGTACTTCATTTGTATTTTATCTGTGCTGGCAACTAAACTTTCCCACTTGGTCCAAACATTGTCCCAGGTTATGACTAATATTCTGGGGGTAATTATTATAGCATCTCTTTTACTCTCAATTGTACCCCAGTCACCTAGTATGACATAAGCCATTTTACCTTGTACTTTAGTTATTTATTATTTTTTTGTTAGAGAAGTTGTAGGTTTACATCACAATCATGAATAAAATGTAGAGTTCCCATATACCTTTGTGCTAATTTCTTTGGCAATTAACCATGCTTTATTATTTTTAATTAGCTACAAAGAGCTCTCCATCCACGTCACCTACCTAAAGATCATTTCACCCACTGCTCTGTTTGGTTGCCAGCCTGTTGTCTCTCTCTTCAGCAATTGTGAGGCAGATACCTTTTCCTTGGGGAAGAGAAACCCATGACTTGTTGCCTTTGCCAATAATGAAAATGTTGCAAAGCCACGCGACAAAGCTGTTGCTGTTGGCATCTTTCACATGAACCTCATCAGAAGAGCCAGGATGTCTCTCTTTGTCGGTGATCACACCAATTCTTCCCAGGTTGGCACCTTCATTCACCATACACAGGTTACCATATCGAATGCTACGGCATCAGTAATCTTGCCCACCTCTATTTCAGTTTGAATGGTATCGTTCACCTTGATGCGGAGAGCAGGGTAGTGGATGGGGTGAGCATCATGGCTCACCAGATGAAGGATACCTTTTGTGCCTACAAGGATCTTTCTCACTTTATACAACTTGTACTTGACTTCCTCAGGAGCAATGCAATGAACAGCAGAGCCACACTGGGTGTCATAGATCAGTCCTGTCTATGCTGATGACATCCATAAGATCAGCAGGTTAAGTTATATCAGTTCACACCTTGCCATCAATCTTTAGGGACCAGTGAATGCAATATTCTTTACTTCATCTGCTGTCAGGGATTCCTTAAGTCTTTTCTTTAAGAAAAGGATGAGAGGGAGACAGGCCTCCAGTTTATGGGGCCAATGGGTGGACAAGCAACAAACATACCAGTCACTTTGTCCAGCATCCAATGCTTTGGAGCTGTGCACGCTTCAAACGCTTCTTTGGACCATAGCCCATGACTGCACTAGGCATAGAAAGAGCCCTTCCTACTATTAACACCTTGCATTGGTGTGGTACATCTTACAATTCCTGAGAGAATATTTTTTAATTGTACTATTAACTATAGTCCACTGTTTACAATAGGGATCACTGTTGGTGTTGTATGGTCTTATGCTTTTTGTGTATTTTATGATTGTGACTGTATAATTTATTGGTATTTTGTCCATTTTGATCTTTACAGTGTGTTGCATAAAGGTGATGGAAACGAGTATTTGTTGAATGTGTTAAAGCATTTGTAATTCCTGTTGTGTTCTTTTTACATGCACTTGCCCTAGGATGCAGCTAACTGAATGTTTCACAAACATATTTTGCAAAGGATTAAAACAAAACCACAGCCAAAATATTTTTACTTAAATCAGCATATTTAACTTCACAACTATAAGTTAATCAAACCAATATTTTAGATGTGTCCTGATGATGTTTTAATAACCAAAATATTTTCGTCACTGCATCTCCATGAAGACTACACCTTAATGTAAATGCCAATATTAAATTTATGAGCTGTCAAATATCTAAGCACAGAAATTTTGCTCACAGTTAACTAAAATCAGTACACTTAGAAAAATAGGTAAACATATATATATATATAATATTTGTATTTTATGTAGTAAACATTTTGACTTGCTTTTCCTCTCTACCACAAGGAATTTAATTTTCCTCACACATCGAAAGCTATATAGATACTCGGTTTTTATTTTGGTAATCTATCTATCCACTTGTCACCTATCTATTACAGACTAATCTTTCTATTTTTATCTATTACCTAGCTACATTATATAAATTCTATGTACATTATACACGTTGCTCAGTTGGTCAGTATTTTATTCAGGTGTTTGTTCTAACATAAAATGTGTACCATAGAGATCAGAGCACAAAGACCCTAAATTATTGCATCTCTCTCTTATATGTGTGTGTGTGTATAACAAGCATGTGTATAAATAGCATTAGAATTCTTGATTAAAATGAGATTATCTAATAACATTTGTAATTAGTACAGTTGTGATCAATTGTGCTGTACTTAAAATAGAATGGCAAAATGTATTTTGGTTATATATTATTTCAAATATTTAAGTTAAAAATAATGATACAGCATTATGAAAGTGTCAGGAAATGCCAGATTAACATGCCTGAAATAAATGACTGTTTCCATCTGTGTGTGTGTCTATTTGTGTGTGTGACAAAAGAGAAGACAGAAGAAATAAAAAATTCAAAGTAAAGAAAATTAGAAAATAATCTATTAAAGATATGCACTCTAAATTAGCTTATTTGTAGAAAGAGCTGAAAGGACTGATTAAGTTTAATGAGTACCACTAATCATGGACAATTGTTGTATTCTATCAGGCTAACAAAATTTGGCGACTAACTTGCCAATTTCATAACTCATATAGCAGAACAATTTTGAGAGAGTAAATAATACTATTAAATTAAATAGCATATGTAAATAGAAAATTAGTTTTTATAGTGGAAAGTTGTCCGTTGTTTTTCTCTACAGTTCACCTTAATTTCTTTTAGGCATTTTATTGACTGCAATTTAAATGATATTTTACAAGATATAACTGTGAATTATGGTTTTGTTTATATACCACAAATATATTGATATTTAATTTGTGATATCTATCAATCTAGAAATATATTTCAGAACCTGGCATGTCTGATACAGGCAACTCCAAACTTGGAGTTATTTGATGGCTTGTTATTCTGTATGATTCCACGAAAACTGATACTTACTTTTACTAAATGGTAGAAAAAGGACAGATTCTGGTTGTAAATGGCCTGGCATGACACCCATAAGCCTAGTTTCAAAGTTTCTCAGATTTCAAGCATCAAACACATAGACTATCAAGAAGGTCAAATTATCAAAAAATAAAATAAATATTAGTCGATCATCAGGTCATTTCTACGTATATATAAATATCATGATGAATAAACTTTTTTCGTTATCAGATTGTACCTACACAGAGGAAAATTACTTTCATCTAATATATCAGTACCCATATATTCCAAATATCTATGAATTATTATTAAGTTCTATTTTGATTCTAATATTATAATAGAGGTAGTATAATTTCTTAATGTAATATAATATTTGTTTAAAAATTATTATTCAAAATGAGCTTAACAGCATTTATATTTATTTTGTATGAAGTATATTTCATTTTCTCCCACTGACATTGGCATTTTTCTTCCTTTGATATTGATGACCCATGGCAAAAAGTTTTACTGAATATCTTGCTATTTACCAAACTTCATCCAGATTTATCCTTTACTTAAAAGATCATGTTTTAAAATATGTCTTTAAAATTTGAAACTGATTGCCTTATAATACAATATATAATAAACGCAGTCTATACCATATTTGATGTCTGGATAAATGATGCAAGGGATTGAATTGATGCAGGGGAGATGTATGTTTTCACAGTTCGGAAGTATTGTATCATTCTTTAATATAATTAAAATGTCAGCAATATATTTAGCAAAATATTAAGAGAATTCTTACATGTAACTATACTTTAGAATTCAAAATTGAACATGAGTAAGCTTTTAAAAATAGATTTCTTTAATTCTCTGCTCTATAATCATCTATGTCATTTTTGCTAAAGAAATTTATGAATGTACTTATATATACTTTTGATATGTTTTACAAATGACTTCAAACATAAATGGGTATGGATGGCTACACTTTTTGGAGTAATATGACTGGCTACTTGTTTGTTTCCTGCCTGCTGTTTGAGCCAACACCCATTCATGCTTCCAGTCGGCCCTTCTCTCTCTGAGACCTATAAGTAACAAGCTATCATTTCTCATGCCTTATGGCAGCGTGTTCTGAATGATGTGTCACAACTGACCTCTACCTGGACCAGATTTTCGCTCCAACTCAGCTAGTTCAGAATACCTGGAATATATGTATACATGATTCCTAATTTACTTTCTTTACTTATATTCACCAAGGTAATTTAAGACTAATATATGCACAAATATAAATTTATGAAAATGCCTAAAACTAAAACCTGGGGTCATTTGAAAATATTTATAGTTGAATAAATTAAAATGTATCTACCACATCCACAGACAATGTCAATGCATTTTAATAATCCAATGTGTTACTTCAGACAATGCTTGCATATTGGTGTGTTGGTTATCAATTTGTGTGAGACATACTACCCCAAATTTAATGGCTGAAGATCATAGTCTATTTGCTCATAATTCCATGGCTCAGGAATTTTGGCTAGGCTCAGCTGAGCAGTTCTTTGTTTGTCTCACCAGGCTTTATTCATGTGGCTGCAATCATCTAAAATCTTCTTTGGTGTCTGCTGGGACTGTTTTTCTGTTGGATATGTTCTAATTTTCTAGCAATCTGGCCCAAACTTGTTATATTGTGCTACCACATTGCAAAAAGGAAAGTATCAAGGGATAATGTAAGTCTTCTAAAAGGCTTAAGTTCACAATTCCCAGACTGTCACTTCTGTTACCTTTCACTGGTCAAATAAAGTAGAAGTCCAGACAAATTCAAGTAGTGTGGGAAAGAAAAATTCGCCTCTTGGTAATATATCACATATCACAATCGCGCATGTTTACAGGAATGGGAAAAATTCTCATAGTTATATTAGCAAACAACCTGCGACGCTTGTTATCAAAAAAAAATTTCTAAGAAATTCCCCACATTTTAGTAGTTGGATCCTAAATCAGAATTAGGTTGTCTCTAGAGTTGATTGATCTGTAAATGAATTATAATGTGATATTTTTAAGCAAATCAATGGTATAAATATTTAACTTCATGAGATTAATCACAAACCTCTCACTAGTTTACAATATATTTAATACTATATTTTTGAAGTCTTCTATGCAAAGGAATTCTGTCAGGATCTCAAAAAGATTTTTATGTAACCTCATCAATTTCCTGAATCGGACTTGCCTCTGTCTTTTCTACATTATCATGTTACAAAAGAATTCTCCATTTCTCTTAATTATACTGTTCTTTTAAGGGCTAGCCAGCATCCATCTTTTGCTTTAATCATGCCTCCCCATAATAAAGTGATCTAATTATAATTAGCTATACTCCACAAATTAAAAATAACAAATCTTGAGCTTTAACATGTTTGGAGGCTTCAGCAATGCCAGGTTTCTATCTATAATTATACTGAGAGCTTTCTATCAGAATTTTAAACTTAAAAAAGTATCTGTAAGCCACCACTTTCAATAAATGCAGTGAAATGAAATTACAGGAAAATTATTTAAATCATGATGATAATAATTGGTAATAGTAAACCAACTTATTTTGTGGAATTATTTATGTGCATTAACTGTTGATATCTACAAGGTGTGATCAGGGAATAACTGTTCTTCAGTTCCAGACAAGAATTTGATTTTTTAGTCCAAGTTCTTATCGTTCGTCAATCCCGTGCCATTGAATTATAAATTTCCAGGGAAGTGAGATTTTGTTTTTGTTGCTGTTTTTGCTTTACTATTGTATCCCCAAAATCTAGGAGAGTGAATGAGTCACAAGAGATGCCCAATTTTTGACAAATAAATGAACTGGCCTGTCTCGCTATCTTGGTTCTATACTAGGTTCATTTAGGGAATTTGTCTCCTTCTGTGAAGATTCCTAATGGACATTTTTGCAAGTGTTTGTGTCACTATTGTTAAACCTCACAAACCTAGACTTTAAAATAACAATGTCTTGACAAATATAAAGTGCATTGTGTTTCTGTGACTTGATTTTTTTGAATTCTGAAGAGATATACTTTGTTGTTGAAGAAATAGCTTTCGTGATGATTCATAAGGGCCTATAGGCATGTGGCTTTTCATAGTTCTTGAATGGCTGAGAGAGGAGCTGCTCTCAGTACTCATCTGAGGTAGATGTGACAGAAGGCGTGCTCTGGTGGGAACTGTAAGGTGCTGCCCACGTTCCCCTTTAAGGAATGAAGGCCTTCAATTGTAAACCATTTTAGGGATGGCTTTGGCTGAAGAAAACTGCCCCAATCAAAGTCATCTGCCTATCAAGGGGCAGCCCACATGAAATCACTGGTAATGAAGGGATAGGAGGCTAAACAGCTAACCCCAATTCAGGACAACTCTGCAGTACCACCTGATCTGAAGTTTCTCCGTGGGTTTGGCTGAGACCTTCGTTGGGACTACATTATAGCTCACTCCTCTCTCTCTCCAGGCCTGTTCCTTCCTCCTACTCTGCAATCACTAGTGTAGAGGTGCACTTCCTTTTAAATGTCCCTTGTGCTAATCTGTGCTCCAGTGTCATCCAACTTGTGACAAAAACCCAATTGTGACAAAAACCCAAATGGTTCATTTTAAGTTTTTTTGCACTTCCATATGATGGAATACTGTGGAGACTTTAAAGTGAATTATATGACTCTCTCTCTCTCTATCTATTATTTACTTATGATCTATATTTATAGCTACCTATATCTGTATTAGTTTCTGTAGCTATATCTACATCTGCATTTGCATCTGTTTTTTTTTTCTTTTTTATGTGCCAGGCACTTTAGTAAATGCTTTATCCACATTAATCCTTGAGATCAGTACAGTTATTACCCCATCTGGCAAAAGAGGAAATTAATACCCCTACCTGGCATCGTTTTTTATACCTATCTCTCCCTCTATGTCTATAACTACCTCTATCTCAACCTCCTCCTTTACCTCAATCTATACCTCTACCTCTACCAATTCCTCCATATCTATCATCTCTCTATAGTAAATGCCAGAAAAGATGTTTTAGTAAAAAATGAAATTTTCAAAGGAGTATAATCTAGTGTCATCACAATATAAATAAAATTATGGAATAGCTTGCTTAAAGACAAAGAACTACAAGAGTTAATATCATATTCATACTTTTGGCTTAGAGGAGTGGAATAACATGGAAAATTGTTCTCACATATTATTTATTTAACCCTTTTTATAATGATTACATGTAATTATATTTAAAAACAAAGCTGCCCACAGACATAATAAAAAATAAGAATAGTGATGAAGATAATAGCATGATGAGCAGCATTTTATTTAAATGTTGCAAGTGTTTCTGACTATTTTCCTCTGGGTGCAACTTTAGAAGTGGCACTTAAAGTTTAAATGGAGTTAATGTTTTATTCTGATGAGAAAATTATCTACACAATTTTGGCCCTATGTTTAGGATCATATCTTAACATTTATCAAAATGTTTCTTTTTATACCCTTTGTGTAATTTGTACTCATTCAAATATTACCTGAAATTTATAGTTCACCTTCAAATTATACATGATTTTTAGATACTAATTTGAATTTGCTTTAACAATATACTTTCTGCTTCATCTTTAAAAGCTATTATTTCTTACTTCTTTTTCTCCTTTGCTCCTGATTAATCTTGCCAGCTGTTTGTATTATTAAATTTTCTTCAAAAGTTCATACTTTTGAAGTATGAAGCTTTTGAAGCATTTTCTTCAAAAGTTCAAACTTTTGAAGTTCATACTTTTGCTGATTATTTAAATTTTATTTCTGCTTTTTGACTTATTTTCTTTCCTCTTGTTTCAATGTTTTTGCTCTTTTTTTCAACTTAATGGAATGAAAATTTAACTCATTGATTCTCAGAATTGCTATTTCCTAATTATTGTATTTAAGGTGTAAATTTCCCTCAAATATAATTCTTCTGTGGAAAGCATAGGCAGATGAATATATTTTCATTTTTATAGTTTATGTAAATTAAAAGTAAAATAATAATTAGAAGTAAATAACCAATTTAATTATTGCCTCTTACATTCAGAAGATGCAATAAAATGCTAACCTAATATGGTGATATATAACCTAATTATAAATATATCTATAGATATATTTTTTGAATATAGTTTTTTGGTGGTTGGTGATAATTCCTTTATAAATGACTAATCGTCAGTATTTAAAAGTTTTCTTTGCACTTGAGAAAAATTATTTTTCTATTCAGCTATGAAGTTTTTATCTCATAATATATAGACAAACCTATATATATATATAATGTGAGTATATTAGAAAGGAGTTTGGCTTTAATAATAGTGATATTCAAATACACTACATCTACACTCCATCTTTGCTTATTTTTGTGCTTGATCAAATAGTTTTGAAAGATGCTTGTAAATGTCTCCAGCTATATTCTGACGTGTAGTTTATCTTTCTAGCTTTCTCAAACGTTGCTATCTATAATTTGAGTATACATTATTAAGTGTTCATATATTTTTGTCTGCTGTCACTTTTTTCCAGTATTTAATACTTTGCCTTACCAGTTATTGATGCTTCGGACTTGAAGTACATTTGTAAAATTGAAATTCCTTCTCAGTCATATATTTTGGTTCATATTTGCATACAATATCTCCACTAATCCATTGTTTTTCAAAACTTTTGAACTATTTTACCTTATTGTTATACTGTTCTATTCAACATATTTCAAGATATATTTGTTTGTTTAGTTATCGTTTGCTTTTAATATAGTCTAGGTGTTTATCTTCTGATTGATGAGTTTAATGTACTTTATTAAAAACAGTTATTACAGCAGGAATTTTTTATACCATTTGGTTTCATATTTTATATACATCATATTTTTGTATCTATTCCTTCCTACTCTACCTTTGGTGAAAAAAGTTAAGTTTTCTTCCACATGTTTCAATGTTAGGCATATCATTTTTATTTTTTTTCCTAGGATTATTCCTTTATTAATAACTACATATTTTTTATATTTCTCTTCCATTTTTTGAAAAGTACAATATCCCCCCTAAGAAATAAGATAATTTATCATGTTCCCATCTTCCTCTAGTCTTTCCAATTTTTCTGTATATTCCCTGCTCTATAACATCTGTAGTATTAAGCTGGGGAGAGAGATAATAATGTATGCTAGTTCTTCATTTTTTCCTGAAATTGTAACTGGTTTAAATATGATACTCTGTTTTAAAATTTAAGCATTTACCACTAATCTTGTATTTTATAACTTCTCTAGACATAGTCTTTTATATTTATTCAAATACCAAATTTCTAAAGGAATCTTTTGGGTAGTTTTAATATGTCTATGTAAGTTTTCTTCTTTAATCTTGTTTCTATTACATTTTTATTGTCTTTACATATGAATGACATCTCTGCAATGAAAAGATTTATAGAAATCTTTCCTTATCATTGAAATTACTATATTTCCATTTCTAAGTTTAGTTTCAGTTTTTGTTTGTTTGCTTGATTTATATTTTGTTTTGTTTTTTAAATTCAATTCATATTCAGGGTGAATTATCTAATGTTCTGAGTCAGGTTTTTATTCATGTCAGAAAAATTGCCTTATGTTCATTTTATTATTTTCTCAAGCACAAGATGCTGCCAACAAAAGCATTTACAAACATGAATACATCTCTGCCTAATTTATTATAAATATTTTTTTTGGTAATTTAAGGTAACTGTCTGAAATATTTGTGAAATTCAGGTATTCCAATGTGCCATATTTAGTTACTTACACTTCCATGATTCTATTTGTAATTGTAATTTTAAAATTACCTTTAATTAGAAAATGTAATTAAATTGCGTTAGTTACTTTTTTCTTCTCCATGAAGATTGCATTCTAATAATGCTTTATTTTTAATCCTATTTTTAGCTTTACAATTTGGAAAACGTTGAGACCTGAATGTTCATTCCTGAGAAGTAGAATCAGTACATTAAAGTGGGCCATCTTATTTCTTGCCAGATGAATTTCTCAATGTTTCAGTTTTGTTAGGAATAAACATAGAACATCATATGTATGTATTTATGCCATTACAGAGAAATATTCAATAATTTATATAAGCTGTTAACTAAAAATTGAGTCCTTGATTCCATCTTTATTGATAAATTAAACTAGATATTGTCTTTTGATGATATATACATTTTTATTTCAATCAACAGTTCAGAGATCTCATTAATGCAAACCAGCAACCCAACAACTCACCATCCCTAGTTTCCTGCAGCCTACCTTATTGTATTTCTGTTAATCAAATAAAACATTGAGTATGTGGAACTGAAGCAATGAGATAATATTCAGGTTATGATACATCATGAAATTTATGAAATTTACTTTGCGCAACATTGCTGAATTAATTTTGTTGCATGTTGTTGTGTTTTTGTTGCTGTTGGTTCATGTCTAGTGTTAAGACTCTCCTTTGCAGAAGCCCTATCTTCACTCGCATGTAATAATTTGATAGTCTTTAATGAGTAGACCAAGATTTTTCTCAAAGCAGCAAAATTGGACTTTCCATAACGTGTGGTCTATCATTGTATTTCCAAAAGTTTGTCAATCACATCAAAGTTTTCATAGATAACGAGTGATGACGTTTTTTCACCACATCATCTTCCTGTAAATTTGCAGTGATATTTTGTACAGACAGAACAAAAGGCTTCTGTTAAGATTAACTTCTGTAAAGACCAGGCACTTGAGTTCTGCTGGTATGTAAATATACTCTCCACCTGTTGTTTCTAATCAAGTATTGTTGTACCAGCAGAAATGTTTGAATTGTCAAAACAGACCCACATTAACCTTTCCCAATACAAATATTTACTAATGATTAGCATAGAATACAAACAAGTAAGAAACAACCACAGACTTGTCATCTGTCTGAGATGACAATCATCCAAAGTTCTGAAAACTTCTTTTGCAGTTTGGAATGTTGAATTCAGTTTTAGAGTGAAGATAAAGCAAGTTACAGACTCGATGGAACTCTTTTTTCCCAGTCACCATGCAGAAAGGTACCCAGTATAATCAAATCTCATTTTCAAAAAGGGAGAGAAATTCATATTTTTGTGTAAAATTGCCCATCTTTTAAATACTTGCTGAAACTCTCTATTAGATTTAGCCCAAAGGCTGTCAAATTGTTTCCTCTATTTGACATACAGTTGAGTCTTTCTGCTTGTTTTACTACGTATTTTTTAATATCCAGTACGATATTGAAGAACAAACATGTTTAATGAAGAACACTGTAGGATACTTACTTAACATTTTAATTATGATATTTTGCCTTCAATTAAGAGAATGCAAACTAAATTGGATGAAATAATAGAAAGATACGTTAGAAGAAGTTAATGGGAAATTTCGCGTTTGGTTGATTCAAAAGCTTGGCCATGTCCTAACTGCAGCTCTGCTTTTCTTTTAACTTTTCCAAGAATTGCATGGTGTTGCCAGAGCCCATTCCTCACAGGATGGCAAAGAGTGGCATACACACACACACATAACCACACACCAAACACATATTTTTTTGCCATTTAAGAGTGATATAAAACTCTCAGGAAGCACCTAGCAGGTTTCCTTTTGCATCTCAGTGACCAAAATTGTAAAATACATCCCTGCCTGAACCAATCACATGGGGAAAAGATTGAGCCAAATATTCCTAACTTAGGGCAATTCAGTCTTTTGAGACGGCTAGGAGACTGCCTCTCCTTAAAGGCAGGAGAGTTCCTATCCTGTATCGGTGCAGTAAACCAGGAATAAGAAGAGAGTAGCAAGCAGCAATATACTTCATTTCCTCCTTAGTTCAATTTCACATGATTTAGATTATATATTTAAATTCTTGTCCAGTCCCACCAGGATGCTGGCTGATTTAATTGTTTTAGAACCTGTGGTTTTCTTCACACTCATTGCAGTCATGTATACAATGTATCATCATACAATTGCTCCAAATAAATTCGAAAAAAAGTCCTCTCTCTATTTTCATATGGAACAGCAATTTTTTTGGAATACAATAGATGTGTTGACATTTACCAGCATTAAGTTTGTTCGGTGTACTTTTAAATTATGCATTGGTACAGAGTATGATGTATACTCTATACCCTTCAGTGCTGTGTTATAAATAGAAGGTACTTAATATATATTAATTGATTGATTTAAATATCAACTTGTTAATAGCTATAAATAGTTCCACTGTTTACATTTAGTTATAAATAGTTTCACTGTTTACATTTAATGTATATCCCTCCAAAATTAGTTGCATATAGGACCTGACATATTAAAACCTTTTTCTTTCTATCATTTTCCTATATTGCTCTCCTTAATGATATATTTTCAGACACCCTTAAAACATTTCTGCAATTGCTTACAATTTTATAGTAACAGAGACAATGCTTAAGATAAAAATAAAAATCACACTACTGAGTATGAATGATTATTATTTTGAAAAAAATTAGTATGTATCTGCAGCAGATTGTCATTTGCACAGTGGATTTATTCTGCGATAAAGTAATTTAAATATTTACAATTGCTAATATAGCAGTGTGTATACAGTGTTACCTTTTCAATTTTTGTTGTCATTTGTTTATTTCTCGAAATTATACCACAACAACATATAATATACAGCATAAATTCCTAAGTAGAGAAAAACTTTAAGAATGCTTATAAGAGAGCACACTTTTTTCCCTTTAGGGCGAATTATAGAATTTTAAAGTTGTTTTTTTTTTTTTAAGGAAATATGATAAAGAGAAAATCACCAGTAGGCATTTAGTTTTCCCCAGAATCTTTAGTAGCTTCTGTTCATAAATCAGGAACCAGGGTCGAGAGGAGATTGTTTTTTGGGAATATGGTGAAGAGGATGAGCATTTTTTAGGGTACACATCCCTAAAACGTGAAGACATTCCCAAATGTTATTCCCACACTATTTTACTGAAGACAGATAAATACATCAAGTATATCTGACTTGTACTGGGCAAATTTTGTCAGGAAATGTTTTATGTGTTTTGCCTATGTTAATATACTTATTCTCACAACAATCCTGTGAGAGAAGTTCCATTATTGTCACATTTCTCCTGTAAAATCATGAACGCATGAGAAAGTTTAAACACACCACCTACAGTCAGGTTATACTGCTGGTAAAAGTCAAAGCCAAAGCTTCCCCTGGCCCATACTGGGCTTTCATGTGAAGTAGGATAAAAAAGCATCTCTTCCACATTAGAATGATTGTGAGTAGGACAGTGTTTATTTCTGAACAAAATGCATAGCAAAAATAAATCCATGGTGTATGAATTGAAAAAATAAAATTATTGAACATAATAGAAAACACAATTTAATAAAATAACTACTCAAAGTCATTAGTTTAGTTACTTTCAATCAAATGATTATATTTCTTCCATTTTGGGAAATAAAATTCTTATGGAAAATTCATTGCTAGTTACTCACTCTATAGTTTCCTTTTCTATAGAAAATGTTGAGTGATTTTTCAGAAGCTACTGTGACATTAAACATTGATTAGTTTTTAATAAATTATAGTTAGAACCTATATTTTACACGTGCCAGTATTGTCCATGTGCCAAATTTAAATATCTTCTGACAGTTACAAAGGTATCCAAATAAATATGTGCTCATTAATTTGTATGAGGATATGTTTGAGAATAGTATGCAAAAATTAAGTGTTTTAGTTTATAATTTATTGATATACCAACAATGGTAAATACCCATCAGTTAACTTCAATTATAAAATTTTGCATGGTTGGATAAATTGATGATTGTGTATTTTTCATTTAAATATGTTACCTATAATATTGAAAGGATTATTTCAGTAACTGCATGATATTTTTGTATATGATAGCAAGTAAAATAGATTTTGAAACTTAAAATTTTACTGTAGAGAGCTGATGATGCTATTCACAGTGAAAATACATTTTCTTGGCAATTTTAAGGTATTTCTTTATTGGTAGAAAAGTTGGCGTCAATGCTGAGACAATGAAAAGAGTAGTTAGTGCACACTTCACAGAATTCAGGTTTTAGAAATAACATCTACAACTCATCTTCCCCATTATGAATGAAATTGTGTTTACAAAATTATGTTTATTAACTATTTTTGCAATTCCATCAAAAAATGGGTTAAAGTCAAACAATGATTGGGTGATATTAAAAAAAATCAATGGTGTCTGAGGATTTTTATGCATCATTACTCAATGAGGTTAAAGGATGCAAAGCTTATACAAGAACTTTTGTAGCTTCTTATTATTCTTTAATTTCCATTTTACTATTATTTTGCTGCATATTTGCAAGATACTTTTATCTACAATATTTTCACCCCTGGTCAATTTCTATGAGTTGATTGCTAAAGTATGTATAATCCTTTTGAATATGTGTTATCTCTTAGAGAATATTCTAAATAATCTTCACCAAAAGGAATATATTGATTTTTGGAAATCCAAAATTGTAACGGAGTTTGCTTACAGTTCTGCATGGCTTATATTAGGCCTTGTATCTAAAGTGATCTTGTAGTACTTAGATTTTTTTTTACCTAAAACAATTACATTCATTTATATTATGATTTAAATTTTCTTGTTCTGTGTTTTGTCCCCCGTGAGGTGCTCCTTACCACTATTTGATATTATGTTTATAGTTTGCAAAATATGCTGACATAACTCTAGGGAAGTTTTACTGTGATATCTTCAAAAGGAAAGAAATTCTCACTGATACACACAAAGATTTTTGCTCAATCCTCTTGCTGCATGGCAGAGACTCACTACAGAGCAAAACACATTCATTATACCTAGCACAGCAGATTTCCTTTTATCATATCTATAGCCTCTGTTCTGCAGAAAAAGTTTCATCTCTTCAACACAAATTTCAATTTTGAATACTCACCCCTATTATTGATAAGCATTTCTCTTTCTTCCTGGTTATTAAGAATATGTGATACATGCTGTACCCAGTCTCCATTTCCTATTGATTTTTTTCTGTCCCCCAAATAATATTTGAGTTATACTAAAGTATCTAGCAGTATTCTCACCATTTGAAATTATTTGTATTAACAGATTTCTGATGTTTCTTTGCATAGAGAACATTATTTTCAACATGATTATCCAGGTGTTTCATTTTCTAATTTATAGCTAAATAGCTGGAATTGGCTGAAAGTATGGTTGATTAAATAGAATCAATTCTTTTAATACCCCAGTTTTTTCTTGAATTTCAACATTTTGGTTGACAGAGATATGATTGAGTTAATATCCTAAACCAACGGTGATGTGTGCGAACCATATTCTGCTGACGTCATTAGCTTTTTTTTACCCTTTTTCCCTGACATTCCATTTAATTTCTCCAGAAATTTATTTAACAATCAGAATCATTTTATTTGATTTTCTTTCCAAATGGCTTCTTGCTTTTGTGATCATACCTTTGTAACAATTTTTATTTTTCCCTACATCTGGGAAAAATAACATTAGAAATGAATGTCTTTTTTGAAAGTTCTTTTAAGTTTATGCATATAGCGTTTTCAACTTGAAATGAATAGGAGTATTTCCAGAGATTTCTGACTTAGGCCTCAACTAATTCAGATTCCTCAATCTGGTAACTGTCAGGTCCCTTCAGAGTGACTGGCTGACCAGTCCAAAGCCTTCCGGTTTCTACCTCTGGGTGAAACCAGCAGAGAAACCAGATATTTCTGGAACATGTAACACTGCTCTGAAAGACTTATATGCTTTCATCATACTTTCCAATTTAAACTCAAGTGCAGTGATATTTTTCCATGTCCCAGAAGAATCAGGAAATAGAAACATTTTAGCAACAACACTGTATATGCTCAGTTACGGCAGATATGCAACTGGACTTGGGGAGATTTCCAGATCTTTAGAACATTCTTTCCCAATCCTTTGTTTATGTTGTTGTTTTACTTGTTTTTATCTTGTCAATGGACTCCAGGAAAGGACTACCAGAAATATCCCAATAGGTAAGCATGGTGGCTTTATTGCTCATTGCCACAAAGGAAAGCATACCATTGGGTAACCATTGGGTGTCTCATTAAGAGGCTGTTGGGAAGGACTTCTTTTAGGATTGGGGCATATATTAAGTAATATGGAAGAAGATTTAAGAAAGTGGGGTTTTGCTCTGGATTGGAAGCTGTCGAGAAAAGGAGTAATTCTATGATTGAGTATCTTAAATCTTATTTATCAGGCAAAAGGAATAAATTGAGGCTAAAGTTTTAAGTGTAGAAGCAGTAGTTGCTGGTATTAGCCAGGATAAGAACAAGTTTGGTCATTTTTTGTGACTTTACAATGTTCATGTTTTGTTTTCTGAGTTCAGACATGATCATGGGGTGCTCTTGTTTTTGTCTTGATCCATCATGGTCACAGAGTGGTCTTGTCTGATGTCGCTGCTCACACTGTTAAATCCTCACCAGGATATTTGTTGACTCTGTGCAGAAGTCATGGTTCCTTTGAATGCCTCTCCAAGTACTTGTGTAATCTGCTTTCCTGGCCCATGGTTTCTTGACTTCAGACTTTAGCCTCCATGATTCTGACTCTGAAGACATTTTACCTTCACTTTGTCCCTTTTGTGGGCCTTTTAATCCAAACTGGCAGCAGTTCTGTTTATACAGATCCCATAACACTCTTGTTGGCTCTCTATGTAGTAGGCAAGGATCATGCCCATCAAACAAAAGGAGTTTCCACAAATCCTTCCTGGATTACTCCATCTCCAATCTTGCCTTGTTCTGTAATCTAGAAATAAATGGTTTAGCCTAGGATTTGTAGCATTTAAAAATAATGAAAATGCAACAAGCCACTGCAGTTTGACAGTCATTAAATTTTCAGTGATAAATTTTCCAGTACAGGTTTTTTTTAAATCCTATACTATATTTGTTAGGTCTCAGAAAGAAAATTCTAAGAGCAAAGGGAACTCCTGATGCAGAGCGCCCTCAGGCCCCCTCCTCAGCATCCTTGGCAGGTCCAAGGATCCAGATATAAACCTGTTACAAGCCCCCATCCAACCAGGAAACAACACACCACCTAGTGGGCACCCTCCCCTCCTGGCATCACTGCCCCTTTAAAACACAGCTCCCAGAACAGAGGGCTAGAGCCATTTTCTTTTCCTTCCTGTTGGCTCCCCAGACAGGAGCCAATTTCAGGCACTTTTATTTTATTCTTTTTGCTTTCCCACCTGCTTCCTCCCTACTTTATTCCTTCAATATATTTCTTAATCTTTGACTCACTGTCTCATGTAGAATCCTTAATGACCTTGAGTCTGACAATATTTATGGATTTTTTATGTTGTATTCCCTTATTTTTGTGACATGCTTATTTTGTGGAATACTGATGACAAATTAATATTAGTCATTATATAGTGATTTATGGCATAATAGAATTGAGACTTATCAATAAAAATCTGAATTTAATATGTAAATGTCTAATAGTAGAAGTTGAAATATAAAGTAACAAATGAAGTGAGGCTTCCAAACTAATAAGGGAGTCTATTTTATTAATTACTCACAATTGTTACTTCAGTTGGAAAAATCAGATCCTTTCTTTAAATGATGGGTTGTTTTAGATGTGAATGATCAATGCAATTTTAAATTACCAAGCATGTTGTGCTTATTAAAAAGAACACAGAGGGCGGGCCACAGTGGCTCAGCAGGCAAGAATGCTTGCCTGCCATGCCAGACTGACCCGGGTTCGATTCCCGGTGCCTGCCCATGTTAAAAAAAAAACAAAAAAACAAACAAACAAAAGAACACAGAAAGCTATCAATCAGCGTTATTATTATGTCACTTATATGAGTATATTGATTCTACTAGACGAAATATTTTACTGCTATCTAAAGGTAAATTGTTATAACATGCATATACATTTGCAATCTAGAGTCAACAAAGATAAGACAAAAATGAAAAACTTTTACGATCCATGTCCACCACATAAACCAACGCATGTGAAACACCACTTGCATATTTTCCTAATTACCTATGAAAACACAAATGATGCAAGATGCAGTTTTTAATTTAAATTTTAATTAATTAATTAAAACCTAGTGTAGTGTGAGGTTATCTTATCTTGTCATAAAGAACTCAAAGATTTCCATAACTTTCACCTCCTGGGTTACTCCCATAATTATGTAATTGTGTGGAAAAAGGTCATTTGCAGATCTAATTAAGGCTACTAAACAATTGACTTTAAAATAGTAAGACTACCCAGGTGGGCCTAAACTAATCACATGCCCCTTTGAAAGCAAAGAGGTTTTACTGACTGGTGGTCTAACAAGAAATAAGAAAGATACAAAGATAGGGAGGGATTCTATGTAAGGGAGGGTTTCCTTGCTTAGATGAATAGGGCCACGGGGAAAGGACACCAGAGCCATCTCTAGGAGTTAAGAGTGATCCTTGTTCAAGATCCATGAAGAAAACAGAGACCTCAGTCTTATAACCACAAGGAACTGAATTCTGTCAACAATCTGGATGAGCTTGGAGACATAAACTTCCCCAGAGAAGCCTCCTGATAGGGTCACAGCCTGGTTGACTCCTGACTTCTGCATTTTAAAGCCATAAGCAGAGAACCCATTTGAGCCCAATTGGACGTATGGCCTAGAGAACAGTGAGTCAATAAATGGGTGTTGTTTAGAACAACTATGTTTATAGCATTTTGTTTACACAGCAACAGAAATCTAAAAAAAATTGTTAATTATTATTATTTTTTGATAAAATTTAAGTTCTCTTTCTGAATAATTCTTATCTACTTTAGAGATAAGGAATTGTGTGAGAAAATTTACCCATTATTAAAAAACTTAAATAAATATTTCAGCAGATGATAAATATTTAGTTATTATATGATTTTTAACATCTCCAGCCAATAAACTATAATCTCCCAATGTCAAGATCATATTTTACCCGTCTATTTTTCACAGTATGTAGGAAGATATGTCAATGAATTTTGAATAGGTTAAGAATTGTCGTGATAAAATGTAAGTTGTATTGGGACAAGTTATATATAAAATATATTTAATATTTCTCAACTGCAATAGTACTATTAGTTCTATTAGGTACAGAATAAATTAGAAGTTTAGGTTTATCTTTGAGGGGTAGCATACCCTGGTACAGCAAAGTTGGAATAGGAAGTGAGATACGAAGAATTGCAATTGACTGCAACTAATTTGATTCCTGATGTTAAGTAAGTCATTTAAATATTTTTAGCTTCTGTTGTTCACTACTAAGATGAAGGAGATTGCTTTTAGTCCCATGACTCAACATTAAGCGATTGTTCTAGTTTGCTAGCTGCCAGAATGCAATATACCAGAAATAGAATGGCTTTTAAAAATGGGAATTTAATCAGATACTAGTTTATAGTTCTAAGGCTGAGAAAATGTCCCAATTACAACAACTCTATAGAAATATCCAATCTAAGGCATCCAAGGATATATACTTTGGTTCAAGAAGGCTGATGAAGTTCAGGGTTTCTCTCTCAAGTGGAAGGGCACGTGGGAAGCACAGTCAGAGTTTCTCTCTCATCTGGAAAGGCACATAGTGAACATGGTCAGGGTTCCTCTCTCAGCTGGAAGGGCACATGGCAATCATGATGTCATCTGCTAGCTTCTTCTCTCCTGGCTTCCGGTTTCATGCAGCTTCCCGGGAGGCATTTTCCTTCTTCATCTCCAAAGGTCGCTGGCTTGTGGACTCTCTGCTTCGTGGTGCTGCAGCATGCTCTGCTCTCTCCGAATCTCTCTCATTCTCCAAAATGTTTCCTCTTTTATAGGACTCCAGAACCTTATCAAGACCCACCCAAATGGGTGGAGACATGTCGTCGCTTAATCCAGCCTATCGACCACACTTGATTAAATCACATCTCCAAGGAGATGATCTAATTACAATTTCAAGCATACAGTATTGAATAGGGATTATTCTGCCTTTACAAAATGATATTTAAATTAAAATATGACTTTTCTAGAGGACATACTATCCTTTCAAACCAGCACAGCGATGTAAATAACTGCTCAATCTGAAGAGTACTGAGCCTATAAGGAAAGAAACTTGGCATATATGATTCAGACAAATGTAGGTTGCATTGATTAAGTGTGCTAATTGCCAAAAGAAATATATCCAAATATGTATAATGATAACAAACACAATAGTTTTTTTTTCCCTCATGTAGCAATTAAAGCTTGGTAGGATTCTCTCAATCGTACAACGATTCAGGAATATAGGCTACTTCCATCTTGTGCCTTCCAAGACTTCAATATATGGTTCCCAAGGTCAGTTTACTGGTAAGCCTCACTATTAAATGAACAAACTAAAGAATGAAGACAGGTACAAATCAGCAGTTTTCATGAACCTGGACCCATAACTTCTACTTAATTTTCATTAGCCAGAATTTATGTACTTAGCCACAGTTAATACAAAGTGTGCTAGAAATGCAAACTTATTTTATAACCAGGAAGAAGAGAAAATTGGGGTTTGATTTATAGCAAGCAGGCCATTCTATGTGTTCCTTTCTTATCTCTATTATATCATCATCCTCCCCAGTGGAAGCAACACAATCTCTCATCGAACTCCTGAGATTCCAAGATCTCTTGGTGGATTTAAGTCCTTTCCATGAATTCTAGATGTGGCTCCTATTGGTCTAATGACCTTAGAAAAAGAGAAATTTGCCTTTTGTTCCTAGACCATCCATTTAACATAAATTGGTAATGAAGAGACAAAAACAATGAAAATTACCACTCAGAGAAGAGGAGTGGGAAGCTAAATTATAATATTGTTCTGGGAGGTGTTGCAAATATATTTACACAGGCTGTGGATGGAGAACTATGTTCAGAGAAGATTATCTCACTGAGAATATCTCCCAATGTCCATTGTGCTCTCTGGCCCCTGACTTTGTCCTCCTGGATGTACTTATTTATAATTATCCATGACATCAAATGAAGGGGGCATTAGGTAATCATCCCATCTTGGAGATTCCTACTTCCTGCTTGTATACAGTGGGTGGAACTCTGATAGTTTTCTTCTGGTCTCTTCAGCAATACAACCTCAAAAATTTATTAGGATTCTGATCCAGTTTGTCTGAAAATAGTTTTTGTTTCAGCTTTGTTTTTACTTTGTATCAACTGCATACATCTAAAATATAAAATTAAATATGTGCTGACATATGATGCATCCACGTAACTATCACCACAATTCATATAAAAAATATATCCATTGTGCCTACATGTTTCTTCATGTTCCTTTATAATTCCTCCACCCCACTCTTCCCCATATTCACTCCAGTCACATTTCCATGCAACTTTTCATTTTCTTTCTCTAAATATGGATGAATTTTATTTTATTTCTGTGTCTCCAATGTTGCACCCTTCTCCTGCCATCCAAGGCCTGCCTGAGCTGCACTGCATACCCATGGCCCCCACACTGCACCTCTACAACAACCCCATGACCTGCACGCCATGCTTATTGGCACCAGTGTAGCATCCCCAACCTGTGCTTATACCTGTGCTGCAATGCACAATGCACAGTTGTGCTCTGCCCCGTGCCCTGCATCCTTGCTCAACATGCATCCTGCAAATACAAAGCTTTAGACTGCTGAAGGAACTCAGATTCTGAAGTAAACCTATCAAGGTATTTACATGCCATGAAAACAACAGAAGATCTCTAAGCATATCATGATACAGACAGATATAGCCCAGCCTAATGACCAAACTAAAACACTGGAGGGACTCAGACTTTAGAACAACTAATCAAAGAAATTCATATAATACTACTAAATAAAATAAATGGGATGGCTAATGACATAAAGCAGATCAAGAAAACACTAGAAGAGCAAAAAGAGGAATTTGAAAGAATAAATTTAAAAAGCAGATATCACAGAGATTAAAGATGCTGTAGACCAAGTGAAAAGTATACTAGAGACACACAACAGCAGATTTGAAGACAGAAGAAAGACTAAGCAAACTAGAGGACAGGACAACTGATTTTGAACACTCAAAACAGCAAATGGCGAAAAAGGATGGAAAAAATTGAACTGGATCTCAGGGAAATGATAGACAAAACAAAGAGTACAAATATAAGAATTATTCACCCAGAAGGAGAAGAGAGTAGCAAAATCTAGGAAGAGTAGTTGAGGATATAATGGGGGAAATTTATTGCCCTAAATGCCTATATTAAAAAACAAGAAAGAGCAAAAATCGAGTACTTAACTGCTTATCTGGAGGAACTTGAGAGAGAACAGCAAACTAACCCCAAAGCAAACAATGGAAGACAAATAACAAAGATTAAAACAGAGTTAAATGAATGGAAGAACAAACGATAGAAAGATTCAATAAAACCGAAAGCTGGTTCTTTGAGAAAATATATAAAATCAGTGAGCCACTAGCAAGGCTGACAAAGAAGAAAAGAGAGAGGATGCAAATAAAAAAAATCAGAAATGAGAGGGAGGTTGTTAATACAGACCCTGAAGAAATAAAAGAAATCATATGGCAATGCTTTGAACAACTATATGCCAACAAATTAGAGACCTTAGATAAAATGGACAAATTCACGAAAACAAAAAGACAAGCTACACTGACTCACAAAGAAATAGAAGATCTCAACAAACTAGTTGCAAGTAAAGGAATTCAATCAGTCATCAAAAATCTTCCTACAAAGAGAACAATGCAACAGTGGCTCAGTGACAGAGTTCTCATTTGCCATGTCAAAGACTCAGGTTCGATTCCCTGAGTCTGGCCATGAAAAAAAGTGTATATATATTCCTACAAAGAAAATCCCAGGGCCAGATGGCTTTACAGGGAAATTTTATCAAACACTCCCAAAAGAACTAACATCAGTGCTTCTCAAAATTTTCCAAAAAGTTACGGAAAATGAAACACTACCTTACTCATTTTATGAAGCTAACATCCCTTTAATACCAAAATTGGGTAAAGATGCTACAAGAAAGGAAAACTGCAGGCCAATCTCCCTAATGAACATAGATACCAAAATTCCCAACAAAATACTAACAAATCAAGGGTGGGCCATGGTGGTTCAGTAGGCAGAGTTCTCACCTGCCACGCCAGAGACCCAAGTTTGATTCCCAGTGCTTGCCCATGTGAAAAAAAAATACTAGCAAATAGAATCCAACAACACATTAAAAGAATTATATGCCATGACCAAACAGGCTTTATAACAGGGAGGCAAGGATGGTTCAATACAAGAAAATCAATTAATGTACTACAGTACGTTAACAAATCAAAAAGCAATTATCACATGATCATCTCGACTGATGGTGAAAAAGCATTTGACAAAATTCAACATCCTTTTCTGATAAAAACACTTCAAAAGATAGGAACTAAAAATAACTTCCTCAATAACTTAAAAGACATATATGAAAAACACATAGCTAGCATTGTACTCAATGGAGAGAGATTGAAAGCTTTCTCCCCAGGATCAGGAATGAGACAAGGATGCTCTCTGTCACCACTATTATTCAGCATTGTACTAAAAGTTCTAGCTAGAGCAATCAGGCAGAAAAAATAAATAAAAGGCATCCCAATGGGAAGAAAGAAGTAAAACTTGTATTATTTGCAGATGATATGATACTATACTTGGAAAATCCTGAGAAATCTACAGCAAAGTTACTTGAGCTAATAAACAAATTCAGCAAGGTGATGGAATATAAAAATTAATGTGCTAAAATTAGTAACATTTTTATACACAAGCAATGACCTAACTGAAGAATAACTTAACAAAAAAAATCCAGTCAAAATAGCAACTAAAAGAATCAAATACCTAGGAATAAACTTAATTAGGAATGTAGAGGACTTGTACACAGAAATCCACCTAACATTGACAAAAGAAATCAAAGAATATCCAAATAGGTGAAAAGAATTTCCTGCTCATGAATAGGTAGGTTAAATATAGTTAAGATGGCAATTCTACCCAAACTGAGCTATTGATTCAAGGCAGTATCAATTAAAATTATAGCAACCTGCTTTGACAATTTGGAAAAGCTAGTTACCAAATTCATCTGGAAGGGAAAGAGACCCCAAATAGTTAAAAACATCCTAAAAAAGAAGAATGAAGTGTGAGAATTAACACTTTCTGGTTTTTAAAATTATTATAAAGCTACAGTGGTCAAAACAGCATGGTACTGGCACAAAGATAGACATAGTGACCAATGGAATCGAATTAAGAGTGCAGAAATGGACCACCAAATCTATTATCAACTGATTTTTGGCAAGGCTCCCAAATTCACTGAACTAGGACAAAATATTCTTTTCAATAAATGGGCATGAGGGAAGTGGATTTCAATAGCTAAAAGAATGAAAGAGGACCCTTACCTCATACCCTATACAAAAATTAACTCAATTGGATCATACACCTAAAAATGAGAACTAGTACCATAAAGCTTCTAGAAGAAAATATAGGGAAATATCTTCAAGACCTAGAAATAGGAAGTAGCTTCCTAAACTTTACACCAAAGCACAAGCAACAAAAGAAAAATAGATACATGGGAACTCCTCAAAATCAAATGCTTTTGCACCTCAAAAGACTTTCTCAAAAGGTGAAGTGGCAGCCAACTCAATGGGAGAAAATATTTGGAAATCACACATCAGGCAAAAGTTTGATATCCTGTATATGTAAAGAAATCATGCAACTCAACAACAAAAGAGGAAACAACCCAATTATAAAATGGGCTAAAGATATGGATAGGCATTTTTCTGAAGAGCAAATACAGCTGTCTCAAAGGCACATGAAGAGATGCTCATTTTCATCAACTATATGAGAAATACAGATCAAGACTACCATGGAATACCACCTCACACCTGTAAGAATGCTGCTAGTAAACAAATAGGAAACTACAAATGTTGGAGAGGATGTGGAGAAATTGTGACACTTATGTACTAGGGTGGGAATGTATAACTAGATCCATCTCCCTACCCCTTATTATTGACAGCCACTTCCAACAGGAAAAAGTTAGAATGGGCATAGTGCAAAAACCTTAAAGAGTGCAAGCAAGATCAAATGTGATGGCGGATTTATACAGAGAATGTAGGGTTTAACAAATGAGTATGATTACTGAATCATTATATTGATATTTCTTTTAGTCTCCAATATCTTAGAGCTGCTAGAAGTAAAAACCTAAAATTATGGAATTGTAACTCATATCAAACTCTGAAATCTGCTCTACAACTAATTGTTACACTGTGTATTGAAATTTATTGCTTTTCTGTATATATGTTATTTTTCATGAAGAAGTGATGATAAAAATAAAAAATAAATAAAACAAAATAAAGCATTAACTTAAACACAGAGACTTATATAGCATGAGCCATGTATTATCAATCAATGACTTAAAAATATTTGGTCCACTTTATTGCTGAAATTATCATAAATATTTCTAATGTAAATTTGCCTACACATACGATATTTTTTACTTTAGAAAATATCATCTGTGAGGGTAAAAGCCATGGAATATTCCCTCAGAAAATAAATCTTACAAAATAGAACAAATTATCTCAAAACTGTCATGACTCATATGTTCTAATATTCCCACTATATTTTCTGCCTCGTTCTCAAACAACAGTTCTGGGAGGTTTCTCTTTTGTTCTTTGACTATGTGTGAATGGTAGAGGGTGGGGTAGAAGCAAATAAATAATTGTTTTATTATTCTGATTGCTATTAATTTTTTTAAACTTTAAATAATCACCTATAATATAGTCTTAATAGAGCAAAAAGAAAACTTTTGTAATGCCTCTAGTAAAGACCTCAAATATTACTTACCTAAGTAAAATATATATGCATGCATTCCCTCATGCAAAAAAAACACAACATATAATATTTTATACAAAACTTGCATTTATAGAAATATTTCTTACACTGACTCTTCTCATGGAAGGAAAGTCTGAGTGAAATTAATTTAAAATGTTTTTTTTTTGTATTTTTAATTTCTTTGATACTTTGAGCAATAACCAGAAAATGCCACAAGCATGAGTCATTGGGGAAAAAAAAAACAAGTAGAAATCCAATGACTATAAATAATGCTTCTCAATAAATAAAGTCACAATCTACTACCAGAAGTAAAGAGAGAGAAAGTGTCTGAGACATTAGCTATGCAATTTATGAGCAACAACTTTATACTGGTAATTATGAGCTATATAAAAATGTTTCATCTCCTCATATTAAACACCACCTATTTGTTTGCTTTTATGTTTCCCTTTTTTTCTATATAAATGAAATTAGCTCACCCTCCCCATTACCTAGCCAAATGAATCTGTGAGGGGAGATACATCATATTTGGGGAATATGAATTTGATGGTTTAGGATAAGATAAAGATTCCTGGGGTAAATAAAATCCACTTGGGAAAGGGGCAGAGGGTGGCTTCTAGGAATGATGAGCAGCTCCTCTGAAGCAGTTAAAGCTACAGTACCACTGAAGGTGCCAATTGCAAATTAGAAAATGTGCATCTTATACATTTACATTCCAGAGATAAAACAAAATGAATTTCCATATGGGCAACAAAGACTTTCACAATGGTGGAAGCACTGAAGTCCAGTCATTGATTTCTAACTGAGCTGCTTCTCTCTTAAGAAACCCATATTGGGCATTAGGATTTGAGGAGCAGCAAGAATTGATTGACTTGATGATGGATAACTATTTTCCAAAGCAGCAGACCAGGTAGTTAACAATGCACTGGCCACAGTGCGTATAATCAAATCAATAGTCCTAGTCTCACTTTGCATTTCTCCTGACTTTCCTGGGTTATTATACCCTCTGGAAACCATGCAACTTTCATTTGGAGCATGCGGATAGGGTAAAGAAAAGCAGCACACATAAATGACTTATTTTTTAATAGAAAAGTAGAAGAAGGACTAGCAGAATTAAGTTGTTAAATATTCTCTTAAACAAAATTCCCTGATGAAAAGTAGGAGGTACATTTTAGCAAGACTCTACCTCATGCTTTCTTAGTTTTAACCCTTAGCCTGAAATATGAAAACCAGGGATTTGAAAATTATACACAATAACATGCAAATTTAAGATTAATAATTCTGATTGTAATAGTTTAAGTGCCAAGCCATGATTTTGCTAAAATATTTCAAATAATTATTTGATTAATTTTAATCATTAGATCATCATTCTATTGAAAAGCTGCAAAATATTCAGTTTTAAAGACATTAGATAGTAACATTTTTAAGCATTTAATAAAAGGAAAACAAAGCAAAAAACTCTTCTTGCCCATAAATAAGACCAAGATTCTATATTACTGAGATGCTTCTTTCTTTGAGCTTGAGGAGTTTGCAAATTAAATTCAAGAACTGGTCATGCATTGTAGAAGCACATAGTGAATAAGAAAGAGTTCTTGTGCCTGATTTCTTTTGAGGAACATAACACAACTTGTTGCAGTCATAATGACATCTTTGTTCTCCCAAGTAATTGCATTTTTTTGACAAATTGCACATAAAGTATAGCATTATTTTAATATGCTTACAAGATGGAGTAATTTGTCAAATTTTGTACCACACAATCCACTCCTTGTAAAATATAGACTTTAGAATGTGTAGTAATTTAATAGATGATGATAGCATTTTTTTGTATATGAAAGGAAAGAAAGTCTAAAACATTAAAGCAGCATGGAACTTATGCCCAATGAGACAATTTAGAATTTCAATACACAGAATAATAGGAAAAAATAACTGAAAATTTACATTGTCCATTCATTTTTTGTTTATTTTGTTTGAAGAATATAAAATATCAAGCTATGAAGTCAGTCATCTCTAAGGGTTTGCACAGTTCACAATGAATGTATATCTTCATGTACATTTTAATACCACTGTTTGTCTTACATTGTCAACTAACAGAAGAAGGTAGAATTTCTCTCCAGTTCCTTTAATTAGATACTGACAAAACAGCCGATAATGGTAAATACTTAGCAGGTAGCATTTGATGAGGAAGATGATGTCCCAATTTAAAAAAGAATAAAATGCATTACAGTCTAGATGTCCTATTTATTTTTCCTCTCGATAAAATAATCTGTTACGTACTTTATGTGTATGAGCTCAATATGTACAGATAAAGTCGTATATTCTGAATGATGATATAGAAAATCAAAATTCTGCAAAGGATACAGAATGTTTTCAAAGTTAAAAAGTGCACTACTGTGCTGCATTCATTCCGTAAATTATATACTGAAACACAGCATTTTCTTCTCAGAAGCAGTCCCAAATGCCACTGATTTGAAGCAAGGAAATAAGACTCCTTTCAAGTATTTTGGAAGTGCTTTTCTCTTCAAATTTCCAGCTTCCATAACTAAGAAGAAAGAGGGAAAGAGAAAGCACATAGCAGTCCTTCAAATTATATTGATTTTTTTTTTAAGCCTAGAAGTTGGAATTATGGAGGACTGATTTTTATATGGTTACATTTCCAATGTCCTTTAAAAATTGGATTATTTGGGTCACAAGAAAACTGGAGTGTAATTTAAATGAAATGTTTTATAACTTTTGTCCTCAGGCTATTCTCTATGGTCAATATTTCAAGGTGCTTAACCACATTGAAATATTGTCTAAATAATATTTAATGTCTAAATAACACAGCAAAGGAGGTGGATTCTTCTACCAATTATTCAGTAATTACAATAGAGTGAATTAGCATAACCCGTTTTACATGGAAATGTACACTCCAATGTTTTCACAGGGCAAGGAATTAAAAAAAGGTTTGTTCTTTAATTTTCCAGATAATTATAGCAATTATTTGACGTATGTTTCTTTCATATATACAATTGTAAAATGCTAGCGAGGAGTAAAAAAGTAATTGGGTGTGATAGTAGCAATATTTTTTTTAGATAAAAGATCTGGTATATATTTGAATGGTATTTCAAATGCAGTTAAAATTGTCTTTGCATTTGGAAATCGTAAGTTAATTTTAATTTAAAAAATGTCTACAATTTATAGATAATAAATTATTGATGTACTTTTTTATTGTACCCAAGTGACAGCTTCTTATAAATGATAGCACTCTACAAAAGCATAATAGTTGTTCTTTTATGGGAGATTTAATTAGTCAACTCTCAACTCAGTGATATATAACCTCCAAATCTGTTCTCTCACTGAATCTCCACACGCCTCCTGGGTTCTACAGATGTACAAATGAATCTGGATCCTTCAGGGAAAATTGTGTAATAGATTTCCTGATTTCTGATTGAAGGGTATCATGAAAACCACTGCGGTTTGCATCTTTTGACCTGATCAGTTTTGGAAGTCTAATGGTTACTGCGATAGATCTGGACCTTGGGGAAATGAAGCCAGAAAATGTACTTAGCTTGCTCAGATATTCCAACACAAAGTAGGCAGGACCTAGCTTGATTGTGGAACTGACAGCCCCAAAGCAAAAGAAGGAAAGACAAGTTCATGGGTTATGCGTTTCTCAATTTCGTATTACTCATGGGAATGTAGATAGAACAGCTGCTAATGACACCTATTTTAGCTAATAGAATGAAATGAAATCTATCGTGAAAGAAAAGCAATTTAATGAGATAACGAATAGATTATTCGACTAAATATTTTATTGCATAACAATTTATTTGATTTATGTAAAAATGTATGTATATATTTGCATGTGATTTTATATACATATCAGAAAGCAAACTAATGGAATTGACTGCACATCATCATTGAAAATATCTATGCGACTCTTTCCTAACCATGTACTCTGCTGAATTTCTATTCCATAAATTTTGGTTGAATTTTGTGACGTTTAACGGACAATAATAAGGCTCTATACTTCAGGGCTGGAGGCTGGCTTTCAGTTCAAGTCACCATCTTCAGGTTTTCATTTTTCTTTAAATGTAGTGGCTCTGGATGATCGCCCCCAATTAAGGCTTTCTTAGACACTTATGCTTCATTGTAAGAAAACAAAAGATACTCTGAGCAATTTATGGCAGGGGGAGGGGGTTAGGAACCCAGCAATTACGACCTCAGTGAGGAAAGGGATGTAGAACAGGTAGGTTGAGACTGGTGATGGGAATGGCGAAATGTAAGGTTTGTCTATCTATACACGTTTGGCTTGGGTTAGCTGGAATTTTAAGTAGTGTCATGTCCTACAAAAATCACTTAAAGCATGATAGTGCTTATAAAACACCAGACTGATTTGTCTTAGAATCAAACTAGAAGTGATGAAAACTGAGATGACTATACTTTCGATTTTTCTTGTAACATTATTCTATATCAAAATTTTGAAAACTTAGATTCTTTGAGAGGCAAAATTTCTTATGAATTGCTATTCCATGTAAAAAAATAGATCTCAATATTTCATTCTAAATAAGATATTTCAGGTTATAAAAAAATGGCATAAAATGATTTTGAAAAAATAAGGGGACTTCCATAAATCAACTGATAAATTTTAAACCTAACATTTTTACATCTGAAATTCCCACTTTGAGAACTTTTATTGTAGTAAAACCAGTTAAATTATTCAAATAAATACAAAATATCCTAAAATACCTTAAATCTCACAACCTAATTGTGAGATTAGATTGGTTCCTTGGCTTACATATCCACTCGCTCATTCTCCTTAAAAAAAAAAAAAAAGGCTTACATTTCCCTACAGTTCCCCTTAAAAACTTATTCAGGTCATATTAGATTTTCTCTTCAGGTAGATGCCTTGCTAGATATAAATTTATGTATAAGGCCAATATTCAATTAGATTTTAAAACACTACACAAAATAGCTGATCATTTTTATTCTTCTTTATTTATATAGACCTAAAATGTCTCATCAACAGAGTATGTATTAATGTTTGTTCTAAATAATGGTAACTAGGAAACAACTTTGATTAAACCTAAGTTAAATGAGTGTTTTGTTTATTGGAAATTATACTCATAATGGAAATTATTATACATTAGTGATATATACGTGTGAGAGAGAAAGAGAACTAAGATACACATTTTCCATGAGGCACACAATGTAGTGTCCCTGTACTAGTGTGTAGATGTTAACTGCTAATAAATAATTCCTTTGAAACCAATTATTTATCATAAATCTTCCAAATGAAAATATGTTTATGCATATTACATATTGCAATTCAGGCAATATTAGAAAGCATGAAAAGAATTTTAAGAATTGCTTTTCTTATTTTCTATTATTCAATCTCAATCTCTCTTGTTCCCCGTGACCTCATAAATAAGCAAAAATGTATATCTTTGTGTGCACGTAAAGATACATTTGTATAGAAATAGGAACTATTTGCACTCATAGCTACAATTGTATAGACATGGAAGCTTTCTATGGCAACTTCTCTTGTCATTTACCAATGTGTTTGTCTCAGATTTATTTTTATACCACAGGATAAAGAGGGTGCTGAAAGCCAGGCAGAATGTATCAAAGAACCATATGTTTACTTGCAATGCAAATGTGATTATCTTACATGCCCTACTAGCTATTGAATATTTTTAATATCACCATTTGATATATAAATGTATAATTGACCTGTTCTAGTTTGCTAGCTGCCGGAATGCAACACACCAGAGATGGATTGGCTTTTAATAAAAGGGGATTTATTTTGTTAGTTCTTCAGAGGAAAGGCAGCTAACTTTCCACTGAGGTTCTTTCTTACATGGAAGGCACAGGATGGTCTCTGCTGGCCTTTTCTCCAGGCCTCTGGGTTCCAACAACCTTCCCCAGGGTGATTCCTTCCTGCATCTCCAAAGGCCTGGGCTGAGCTGTGAGTGCTGAGATGAGGTATGCTGAGCTGCTTGGGCTGTGCTACATTGAGCGCTCTCATTTAAGCAACAGCCAGTTAATGTAACATCATTCATTACAGCAAGCACGCCTCCTAGCCGACTGCAGATGTAATGAGCAACAGATGAGGTTCACGTACCATTGGCTCATGTCCACAGCAACAGAACTAGGTGCCTTCACCTGGCCAAGTTGACAACTGAATCTAACTACCACATGACCTTTTTAAAAGAAGTGTAATAAAACTCTATTTTATGGATTTTCCTAAATTTATTTAACCATTCCTCAACTGTTGGCTCTCAATTTTCCAATATGAGAATCCTTATGTTTAACATCTTTACTGCATGCCTTGGCATACTTGACTAATTATCTCCTTAGATACATTTTAACAAGTAGAGTTGCTGGCTCAAATAAATTTTGATACACATTTTCAGAATGTAGTCCAAAAAGTAATTCTAATTTACATCTTTGCCAAGATTGTGTGAGAGTGCCTCTTTCTCTGAATTCTTGGGAAGTGTGAAAAGTGATATCTCATTTTTACTTCACATTTCTTCTTGATTTTGCATTTCTGGACTTTAAATGTTCTATATCCTTTCCTCTCCTCCTTGCTCAAAATTTTTGTATGATCTCATTGGTTGTTCTCTTTTCTTATTGATTTCTGAGGTAGCAAAAGGATATGGATACTTTGAATACGTGTTTATGTATGTGTGGGTTTGGCTTGTAATTTATATTTTCTGATTTTAATTATTTTCATTTTACAAATACTTAAAATATCTAAGTAGACAAATCTGTCCTTTTGAAAATGGCAGACTTTATCTCATCTTTTATTACACTTCCTCTACCCAACATTTATAAAAATACAAGCACACCTTTTTTGTCAGCCCATTTCAAACGGAACGTTGAGGAACTATATTCCTAGGAAAACCTTGAAAACATGCAATCATTGCAATTATCAATTCACTCAAAATAATACATTCTGGGTGCCTACCATGTGCTGGGCACTATTCTTGATGCTAAAAATATAGCTACAAATAAAATAAAATCCCTGTACCCATGCAGCTTACAAATAAATGAGATAAAATAAAGTTTGGTAAGAGAAATATGGAGTGCAGGCTGTGAGCGGGTGTGGAAAAGTTTCACTTTTAAGGTGAGAATGCAACAGAGACCTGAAGGAAGTGAGAGAGGGTGTGATTGAGATTCATGGAATCCCCCTACGGGGAGAGATAGTAAATTTACCATCCAAGAGAGGAGTGTACAAGGAAAAATCAAGGAGGTTAAGGTTAGCTGGAAGAGACTAAGTGGGAGATGAAGATGGGTTGGGGAAGATCGAGTGCAACTTTGTTGGCCATTGCAAGACTCTTGAATTTCACTTTCAGTTAAATGGGGGAAATTAGTGGAGGATGTTTGAACAGAGTAGAGGCATAGTAGAGTAATACTGCAAAATGATCACTCAGTCTACTGTGCAGATAATGTCATATATGCGTACATGGCCTCAGATGCAATGGGGTAAAGATGTCCCAAAGAACTGGAAGGTGTGAACTGGGTCACGTCCTAAATTATGATCTCTTAAGACAGAGTTTTAAGGGAAAATATGTCAGCCAAACACAGGTTAGTAAAAACATTGATTAAAAATAACACACCTCTATCCTTAGTATTTTCTTTTCTTTTATATATATACATACATATATATGAGTTATATATATAACTCTTGTGTATAGCTGAGTTGCTTTTCATTTTCATCTTCCTTCTATTATTTCACTGTCTGTTGTGATGAGAAACAGCTTCCTGAAAATCAGTCTACTCTTCATTCAGTTGCTTATCTTCATATTAGAAGCCTTTTCTAGACAATGGTTTGATGAATCCTGAACTCTTAGATTTCTCTAAAAGCCAAATGCCTTTCTTGCAAAACTAATATGTTATTTATATAAGAGTGGTTGGAGATACATGACAAGGTGAAAGGAGTGGGAGAAATGAAGGTGAAGTAGAACATAAGGGGTTGGGGAACTAACCAACTCAACAGCTCCATCTGCAGTCCTTTCATTTGTTTTCTCCACTCTAACTGCGGACTGAGTCAGGATCACCTTATGAATTTACTTGGCAGAGGGTCATTTTTATTTCCAGTATTCTGAGTTACAACTTGTACTATTTTCTCCATAAAGTTAATTTTCTTTTTTTCTACCTGGACTTTTCATAGTCAATATGACTCAGTACTGTTACTGTTTTGTGTTTTCCAGTAGTTACAGTTTCTTTAATTAAAGTATATTTCCTCTTATTTTAATAAGAAATTGAAAGAGAATGGACATAGAAGGGTATGTTCAGCCCATATAGGATTCAGAACGCTAGTTATTATTGATACCATATTTTTAAGAGTGGCCATAGGTCAGGTTTCCACAAAAAGATTGTGTACTAAAACATTTGAATACAGATACACATTAAAAGTTGGAAAAGCAATGGAATGAAAACACAAGATGACATTAAGTGGTTATCTTTCAAGATGGAAACTCTCTGATAAAAGGCAGCTACTGAAATTATTAAATTATTACGTTGACATCATGTTTCTTAGACAGCATTTTGAGAACATTTAAACCTATTTGACTAGCTTTTGAAACCAGGTGGACTATTGAAATGTTATGTAAATTTTAATCCTTCAAAATATTAAGTCAAATATATTTAATGGTATCTCACTAACCAAAGCATGTTTTAGAATAGCAAATATCTAAATGGTTATGCATGCAAAAAGGAAATAAAGTGTTCTGTGGTGAGCAAAAGAGAGAGAGAATTCACTAACAGCAACATGGTCATATTTAAGATTACTATTTACGAGGTACTTGCTGCTTTAAGAGCCCAATACTAAAAGAACCCTAACAATTTTACTTTGAAAGCACAGTTACATTTCTTTAGCTTCCTCTATATTTTGTTTATCTAAACGTTGGTATTTTTCAAATATAACAGACTTAGCGACAATTCTACATGTGTTTTTTCCCTCTTTCACTCTTTATGAGATTTAAATAAATTGGAGATACTACTGCATTGAGGTAGATCTCAAAAACTTAAAAAAAATACATGTAACAGAGTTGAAAATTATAATCATTAGCAGGATTTTTATGCAAACCAACAGAATGAGTCAATACTATATTTCAGAAGTCAATATATGAAGATTTTGGTATTGTGCTTTAAAATAATATAACACTATTTCCCCTGATAGAATCCATGCGATGAGACTGGAAATGCCTTTTTCTTGCAAAACAATCAGTGTGTAATTGATTATGCCTGTCCATATGCATGTCTGATGGATTTAAAAGTGATAGTATCTCTAATTGCAAATTCAATACCTGATTAATGTTGTTCTGAAGTTGAGTGACCTTTTAAAATAGAAAAGTACTTCATGTCAATCCCTGTATTGTTACTTATCAGGATACCCATTTTTATTCATTTGGATATGTGCTGCTGTTGAGTTATGTGGCATCACCCCTTAGCAACTGTGGCTTAAATTAATAAATTGGTTTTACATAGGTAAAAAGAAATGTGTACATAAGCCATATAGACCACCCTGATGTCCAATAGAATGTTCCTTTGAAGGGAGGATTCTGGAATAGACTGGTATATAAGAAATAAGCTTGGGTTCATGGTGAGTTACAAAAAAAACCTGGACCTGAGCAAAGACTCAGAATAAAATAAAAAGAAAATCACAGCAGCCTTAGTAATATATGCACAGTAGTTATTCATCAACAATTGTGTATGAACAAGAATTATACTAACATTATGCAACCATGCAAATTTATGCAGTAGTGTCAGAATGACAGAGCTAAATTATACAGGCAGACTATTTGACTCCATGATTAATAAGCAATTTCAAGCATTTAAGTTGTTTTTAAGTAAATGTTATGGAAATATGATTGAATCAAGAATTAAAAGCTAAGCAAACATGCTAAATTTTCAAATAACTGCTAACATGAAATGTTAATCTGACACAAATACTCTTTTGTTATTTATTTTACTTGTCAGGGACTCTGTGATCTATGTTAAGTAGAAATCATTTGTGCACTTAAATATTACACAAATAGAATAAATCTACATAAATTCAATTCAAATTTTTAAATTAAGAAGTAAATTGGAATATAATTGAATATTCCACATATTGAAATAATTTTATTTCAAAATCTTATTTTATAGCTCAGTTGAGTTAAAATGGACATATAGTAAATTGTATATATTTGCAATATATTATTTGATAAGTTTTCACATATGTATATACCCATGAAACCATCATCAAGATGATAAAGAACATAATCACTACCTCTCCAATTTTTCTTCTGTTCTTATAAAATCCTTCCTTCCTGCCTTAACTTTTCAGGAAACTGACATGCTGTTTTCCAAGGTGGTTGTAATGTTCAAGCGCTTCTATATATCTCATAAATGCTTTGTAGATTCAGTTTTTATAATTTGAGCAATTCTAATAGGTGTGCAAACATATCTAATTGCAGTTTTAGCTTACATTTTCCTAAAACCTAATCGTATTGAGCACATATTCATGCTCTTTTCTTTATCCCATATCATTTTGATGAAGTGGCTATTCAAAGTTTAGGTCCATTTGCTGGTTTTCTTATAATTGCATTTGGAATGTTCTTTATTCTAGAAACAAGTCATTCATCATACATGTAATTTGCAAGTATTTTCTCCCTTTGTTGCTTGTCTTTTTGTTATCTGAAGAATGTCTTTCAAAGGGTAGAGATTTTTGACACTGATGAAGTCAAATTTATTAATTTGTTCTTTTATGAATGATACTTTTGGTATTGTATTTAAGAAATCTTGGCTAAGTGAAAGTTTCAAATGTTTTCTCTGATATGCTCTTTCTAGAAGTTTTAGAATTTTAGGTTTTACATTTATGTCTATGATCAATTTTGAGTAAATTTTTAGATATATGGATAGCCAATAGTACCTGCATCATTTGTTGAAAAATTATGTTTTCCTTATTGAAATGCTTTCGTATCCTTGTTGAAAATGAGTTGTCTATATATATGTGCGGGTTTTGTTCTGAAAATGATCTTTTCATTGATCTATTGGCCTAACTTTAAGCCAAAATCACATTGATTTAACTATTGTAGCTTTACTAGAGCACTGGAAATCACACATTTTAATCTTCCAAATTTTTATTTAACCATGATGGCTTTAAAATTTTTTTCCATATCAATTTAAGAATCAGCATGTTAATTTCTACCAAAAAAACCTGCTGAGAATTTTATTGGAATGCTCTTGCATCTATAGATCATTATGGGGAAAATACTATCTTAACAATATTGAGTCTTTGTTTACATTAGCGCAGTATATCTCTTCATTTATTTAGATCTTTAATTTTTCTTGGAAGTGTTTTTATTCAGTGTACAGATCCTACATATCTTTTCTTTCAAATGTATCCATAAGGATTCCTTACTTTTTATGGTAATGAAATGGTATTACCGCTTTAAAATTTTGATTCCTGATTGTTTAGTGTTAGCCTATACAAATACAATTGATTTTTATTCTGCAACCTGACAAAACTCACTTGTTAACTATAGCAGTTTTTTGTACATTCCATCATATTCTCTAACTAGGAACTTATATCATCTGTGAATAAAGAAATTTTCACACCATCTTTTCCAATTTTTCATTTATTTCTTTTTCTTAACTTCAGTACAGTGTTAATAAAAGTGGTGGAAGCAAATATCCTTGCCATATTCCTAATCCAAGTTTAGATGTGTTCAGTCTTTGACCACTATGTATAGTATCAGCTGTAATTTTTCATAGATTCCTTTACCTTGTTGGACAAATACCCTGATATTTTTATTGGCTTATATTTTTTTAAATTTTTGATTAGGAACAGATATTGGATTTATCAAGTGCTTTTATTGTGTCTAATGAGCTCATTTATGGTTTTAATGTTCAGTTTTTAAAAATATGATTAAATATATTTAATAACTTCTAAATTTTTATTAAATTTATCTTTCCTAAATAGACCCTAATTGACCATAATATATAATATTTTTCATGTATTGTTGGATTTGAATTACTAAAATTGTGCTAAGACATTTTACATCTGAGTTCATGAAGGATGTTGGCTTATAATTTTTGTTGTTGTTGTTTGATTTGGTTTGTTTGCTTTCCCTATATAATGTCATTATCTGGCTTTGGTATCTGAAAAATTCTGGCCTCAGAATAAATTGAGAAACATTCCTTCATCTTCAATATTTTGGAAGATTTTATGAACAATTGATATTTCTTTCTTAAATGTTTGATTGAATTCACCCATAACACAATCGATCTGGATGTAAGTTTTTCTTTGTGGAAGGTTTCACTACTAATTCAATTTATTCAATAGATACAGAGCTATTCAGGTTACCTATTTTTGAGTAATCATTGGTATTTCTGCATTTAAAAGAATTTTCCCCTTTCTTAGTTGTCCAATTTATTTATTCACAACATTACCTTATTCTACCTTTAATAGGTGCAGAATTTGCAATGATGTCATTTCTCTCATTTGGATATGGGAACTTTGCCTTTTCTATTTTTCCTTCCCTCTTTTTGTCTAATTCGTTGGTATACAATTGTGCATGGTATCCTCTTATGATCCTTTTTACTTTTGTGGGGTAGTAGTAATGTCCCACTTCTCATTTCTGATTTTATTTATTTGAATCTTCTCTCTTTGTTTCTCTGTCTTAGTTAGGGGTTTGCCAACTTTATTGATCTCAAAGAACCAAATTTTGGTTTTGTGAGTTCTCTCTATTGTTTTTGATTCACAATTTCATTTATTTCTTCTCGAATTTTGCTATTTCTTTCCTTTTGCTTGCATGGGGTTAGTTTACTGTTCTTTTCCTAGTTCTTTCAGGTATGCTCTGAAATCTTTCATTTTATTGCTTTCTTATTTTCTAATGTAGGTGTTTGGGGGCTGTTAATTTCCCTCTCAGTAATGCTTTTGTTGCATTCTACAAGTTTTGATAAGTGTAGTTTTGTTTTCATTCATCTCCAGATATTTACTAATCTCTCTTGCATTTTTTTCTTTGACCCACTAATCATTTAAAAGTGTGCTTTTTTAACCCCCATATCTTACTGAATTTTTTCATTTGTCACTTGACATTGTTTTCCCATCCTCATTCCATTATGGTCAGTATGAGTGCTTTGCACTTTTTCAATTGCTTTAAATTTATTTAGACTTGTTTTGTGACTCAACGTATGGTCTATCCTGGAAAATGATCCATGAGCACTTGAGAATAATATATATCTTGCTTTTTGGGGTGCAATGTCTCCTTGCCTCCATGGTTTCCGATGGAAAATCAGTACTTAGCCTTACTGTATTTCCCTTATATGAAAAATTTCTGTTCTCTTGCTGCTTTCATGATTCTCTCATACAGTCTGATTAGATGTATCTTGGAGTAAGTCTATTAGGATTTATTTTATTTAGAGTATGTTTTGTTTCTTGAACATGTATATTTATGTCCTTCATAAGAGTTGGGAGATACGTGGGCATAATTTCCTCAAATATACTTTTGTCCCCTTTTCCTTCTCTTGTCCTTGTGGAGCATCAATAATGTGTATATTTGCATACTTCTATGTGTTATTTAAATCCCTGATGAATTTTTCCCATTCTTTTCTCTATCTGTTATTCTATCTGTAAGATTTCAATTGTCCTATCATCCAGCTCCCTGATTCTTTCTTCTGCCTGTTCAAATACGCTGTTGTATGCCTCTAGTGTACTTCTCTTTTTGCTGCTAGAGTATTTTTAATTTCTTCTATTGTGCCATTCATTCTCATCCTTTCTGTCATGTTTCTTTTTTATATTTCCAAATTCTTCTTTGTGTTCACACAGTGTCTTGCTAATATCCTTTATCTCTTTAGCCATAATTTCCTTCACCTCTTTGAATTGATTTAGTAGATTTGTTTAATATCTTTGATTAGTAATTCCAAAATCTGTGTCTCATTTGAAGTTTTAATTTATTCCTTTGATTGGGCTATATGTTCCTGCTTCTTAGTATGACTTGTAATTGTTTCCTAGTGTCTAGATATCTGATTACCTTGATAGGTTTACTCTGGAGGTCAGTTTTTCTCTCTTGCCAAGGGTTTTCTTATTGATTGGTTTTGTACAATGACATTCTTTCACATTTGGTTCAATTTATTACAGACCTTTAGGGTAGTTTGTCTTTAACTGCTCACATTCTTTTTCAGCATTTATTCATCTGACACTTGCCCAGATATACAGAAAACTTTTTGGATTGCACTATTTGTGAAGTTGTTTCATCCCAGGGGAAATCTTCCTTTGTCCCATTCCTTCTGTGGGATTGTTTATCTGTTCTGCTTTTTATTTGTCTCTACAGTTTATTAAATTTCTTACATCATCTCTAACTCTTTTATCTATAGAGCAAATTCTGAGAGTAGAGTCACCCAGGAGAGAACTTTCCTATGTCAGTATTTCCCAGTCAAATAAGGCCAGGGACCCATAAAGGGGACATAGATTAGTTCCAAAGGGCCCTGTGGAGGAGACTTGGAAGGATATCAAACTTCTCTTTGATGAGTCCCTGAATCTTGCTTTCTGGGCCTTCCCACAGATGGCACTCTTCAGAAAACTCCCCACAGTCCTAAGGTGATTCTGTGCCTTTAAGTGTCAACTGACTCTTCCCCTGTTAGGGGCATGGCTGAAACTAGCTGTCAGCTGCTTTTGCCTGGAGAGGGTTGAAACCAAAGCATAGAACTAAGACCTAGAAATTTGAATTGGCTTATCAAAAACCACATACACTACTGTGTCACATCCCTCCCTTTTCTTAGGGAAGAGCCTTCCTTCAGCAAACTGTTCCCTACAGCCCCAAGAAGACACTTTGTCTCTAAATCACCCTTCCCTATGACTTCCACCCATGTTGAGAGCATGGTGGCAAATTTATCCTGGGTGCATTGAACTGTAGCTTCCCTTAGAGCTTGGACCCAGCATTCTATATTTCCTAATCAAAAGCCCTGATTGGTGCTTGGCCATACCTCAACCCTGTTCTGAGGGAAGAGCCACACTTCAGCAAAGTATTCCCTGTAACCCATAGAAGGCATTGTGTCTCTACATCGCCTTTTCATCCTGAGCTACTTGAAACTGTAGCTGCCCTCAGAGCTGGGACCAGGCATTCTGGTACACTAATCAAAACCTGAGATCAGTGTATGCCATGTTCCCTTTCCCCATTCTAGGGGAAGAAGACTTTTATTTCCAGCCAGGGAATGGATATTAGGGCAGGCTAACACAATTGTTCACCAAAGATTATCAATCTCATCCTTCCACTGTTCCCTGGATGGTGTACAGTGTTCTTTTGTCTCTGGCTCCCACAAAGAGTTGCTTCAGAATTTTACACAATGCACTGATAGATGGACTGAGTCTTAAAGTTCACTACTCCACCATCTTACTAGCAAAGTCTCTGCTGTATATAGTTTTCATTCCTATAAATATTCTAGACTTTGTTCTGGCACACAAGTTTTGGAAAGATTTTTATCCTTCCAGGGTTTGCTTTAAGAAAATTGTTAAATAGGAACAGAAAGTGTTTAATCTATGATTAATTATGCCTATCTGTTGAGGCAAGAAGCTTATGAGTAATATTCTCTTTGCTTCATGAATTGCAAGGCATTCCAGACAATATTATTTGCCTGTGTGACTCTGACTACTATTTTCTATGATCTCTGAATGCTTCTTTTGGGTAACTTTTTTACAACATGCACCGATCAGTACTTTGATGAAGATTTTGTGGGACAACCTCTGCTGTTCTCAGAAGTTCTCTCCCTGTGAATCCTTCTCATCCATGATTCTGCCTTGTGACTTTAAGCTGCATGTTTTGTAGCATATAAATGATACTGTTAAGAACAAGCAGATGCTTTATCTAAAATACAATAAATGTCATTTTTGAAAAAGCATTGACGAGATCTGAAGCTGCAAAGACTTCAAGGATTAATATCTTAAAGAGAATGGAATTGCCGAAAAATGAGACCAACACTGCAATGTTTTGTTTTATTTTTTGACACACTTCTTGAAGTTGAGGTGCCAAGAAAATGAACAAAAACAGGTTGCAAGTCTGAGCGTTGTTTTCAGCAGCCTCACAGTTTAATAAGGAGAAGTAGGTATCAAAGACCCACCAAAGACAGATGTTTACCAAACACCTGAGCTTTTCACTTGAAATCTTTGCAGGACTATACTTAGGCATGGGAAAGAACCAAGATTGACCCTCAGTCTCTAGTCACCTAAGTACCTGAATAGATTGATTTAATCTTCTCCTAATTTAGTTTTCTGTTGGAGAATAGGGTAAAATTTCTCTAAAAGTGGCTGACGGTATCCAAAACCTCTATAGTTTTTCAGATCTAATGGCTGGCAACCAATTAACAGACACAAGACCACAAGATTAAAATAAAATAAATAAAATAAAATGGTAAAATAAGAACCGAACCATGAATGATCTCTATAGTGGAATCATCACATATAGAACTTAAAAGAAAAAGTATTAGTACATTCAAGAAGAGGGATGACATGTTCACGTCAGCCTCATCCGAAGCTGATTCCATGTGTAATCAGCCAAGGGGAGTGTCTTCTGCGATGAATCTAATCACTGGAAGTCTTTTAAGGAGGATTCAGAAGAGACAGGCTCTCTTCCTGCTTCGGCCGGCGAGCTTCTCCTGTGGAGTTCATCCAGACCCTCCATCGGAATCATCGGCTTCACAGCCTGCCCTGTGGATTTTAGACTCTGCTTTCCCACGGTTACATGAGACAATTTTATAAATTTTATATTTGCGAGTGTTTCTGTTTTTCTAGAGAACCCTAACTAATACAACAGGAAAAAGAAGAAAAAATCATATGACCATAACTAATTGATGCAGAGAATGTAATTGAAAAAAATTAATGCCCAGTCATGATAAACAGTCTTTGCTACTAAGAGTAGAGGGGAACTTACTCATATTGAAAAATAATATGCAAGCACAAACTTTCACTAGTTGTACTTTAGGATGAAAGACTGGATGGTTTTCCTCTAAAATTGGTAACAAGGCAAAGATGTGCACTCTCACCACTGAAAGTTCTAGTTATGGTCTATGTCGGTTTGAAAGGATGCATGTCCCCTAGAAAAAACATGTCTTAATCCTGATCCCATTTTATAAATCCAGCTATTTCTTCTAATCCAGCTATTTCTTCTAATCCCTATTCAGTACTATATGTTTGAATCTGTAATTAGATCATCTCCCTGGAGATGTGACTCAATCTAGAGTGACTGTTAAACTGGATTAGGTGGAGATGTGTCCCCACCCATTTGGGTGGGTCTTGATTAGTTACTGGAATCCTATAAAAGAGGAAAAATTTTGGAGAAAGCTGGATATTCTGAGAGAAAAGAGAATGCTGCAGCACCATGAAGCAGAAAGTCCACTAGCCAGGGACCTTTGGAGATGAAGAAGAAAAATGCTTCCCGGGGAGCTTCATGAAACAAGAAGCCAGGAGAGAAAGCTAGCAGATGATGCCGTGTTTGCCATATGCCCTTCCAGCCAAGAGAGAAACCCTGACTGTGTTCGCCATGTACCTTCTCACTTGAGAGAGAAACCCTGAACTTCATCGGCCTTCTTGAACCAAAGTATCTCTCCCTGGGTGCCTTTGATTGGACATTTCTATAGACTTGTCTTAATTGGGACATTTTCTCAGTCTTAGAACTATAAACTAGCAATATATTAAATTTCCCTTTTAAAAAGTCATTCTGTCTCTGGTATATTGCATTCCAGCAGCTAGCAAACTAGAAGAGACATCAATCAGAGAATTAATAGGGCCTATGCCTGCCAAGCAGGAAAAATAGAAAAAAAATCTTCCTTAAAACACATCATAGCAAAACAACTGAAATTCAAAGACAAAGTTCATATATTAAGAGTAGTTACTATTATTAAAAATAGATTTGCTATTTGGTGAGGGTGTGTTTATCTGTTATTTTTCTCCTTGGACTAATGAAAATTGTCTAAAATTGAAAGTGCTTGGGATTGTGCAACTAAGTGAGGAAACTGTAAGACATGGGCTGTTTATATGGGACATTTTCTGTGAGGCCCAATGGATGGAGGTGGCCTAAGGATACATTGACTGAGAAGCAGAAATGCAAACTGAGGTGTGTACGTATGATGGAATACTGTGTAGCTACAGAAAAGAATGAAGTCATGAGGCATGCAAAGAAGTGAATGATCCTTGTCATTATGTTGTGCAAAATAAACCAGAAACAAAAGAATAAATATGGTACAGTATCTTTCAGAGAATACTTATATAAAAATCAGGACCTAGATGGTAAGCTCTTAGAGCAGTCACATTTAGTCCAGAGTTCTAAATACATTTCTAGATTGTGAGATGCTGTGCTATATGTGTATACTTTGGTATTTCACTAGAATTTGGAGTGCTTGTGTGACATCTAAGACTCATAGTTGGAGTTCTGTAGCTCTGAAAGTCAGCATTGCTACATACAACAGCTGTTAAAGAAGCCAAACAAAAGATCAGGCTTCAATTCGAGACAAAAATGAAGAGATCTGGTTGGGACTAAGATAAATCAGAATACAGGGAAAACAATGACATTATCTATATAATAAAGCTTCATCTACTGTATAAGACCAAAGACAAAGAGGTTTATTTTATCCAAAACCTAAATTTTCTATAAAACACAAGTTAACATTTAAACAACCCAAACATATGGAGCCCAGAATGGGAATGAGGGTTTGTAAATCTGTATAGCTTAATGGAATACCAAGATGCATCACAGAGTATTCTGGGCAGATCATTTAAAAGTATTGGCAAAGTCCTTTGAGGGACTAGAGAAGAAATATGGAATATTTAACTTACCCACAAGGGAAACACCTGGTACTCTCTTAAATATTAGGGATTCCCAAGTTAGCAGGCCAAGCCCTTGATCTGTGGCTTGTTCGTATGAAACTTATTTGCATAGCAGAGAAGCTAAGCCTAACTATAATTATGCCTAAAAGTTACTTCCAGCAAACCTCTTTTGTGATTCATATGTGACCTCTCTCTAAGCCAACTCTGTAAGGAAAATCATTTACCCTACCTTGCTATGTCTGAAATGACATTCAGAGGTATCTCCCTGACAATGTGGGACATGACTCCCAGGGATGAGCCTGGCCCTGACACGGTGGGATCAATAACACCTTCCTGACCAAAAGTGGGAAAAGAAATGTAATAAAATAAGGTATCAGTTGCTGAGAGAGTTCAAATAGAGTCAAGAGGTTATTCTGGAGGCTACTCTTATGCACGTTTCAGCTAGATACTGCTAATTGCCTTGGTTTACCAAGCCCCAACCATCATCATTTCTGTTAATCCTAAAGAACACCTATGGCTCTATCTGAAATTCTACAAAACTTCCATGTACTTTATTTACTTTCCAGATCCCTATATCCTTCAGAAAGTTCCTAGGCCAGAAAAGCCCTGAAACCCAGAGGGGCAAGTCTTTCTAAGAACATCAACTATCAACTAGTTGATCCCCCATCCCATATTGTCAACTACTTTTCAATCTGAAAAAGTTAGAATGGGCATAGCTCAATTATCCCTGAAGATTGTGAAAAGGATCAAAGAAGGAGAGTTATAACAGAGATGAGAAGATTTAACAAATGAGTGTGACTGCTGAATCATTATACTGATATTTATTTTATATTCCAGTGTCTTGGAGCAGCTAGAAGGAAAAACCTGAAATTGTGAAACTGTGACACTTAACAAAATTTGAAATCTGTTCTATAACTACTTGTTAAAATGTGCTTTGAATTTATTTCTCTTTTCTATACATTTTATATTTCACAATAAAAAATGTTAAACAAAAGGGTAGTGAAACAGAGAGTGGAAAGATCATCTTTAAAGGAGCAAACCAATAAACAACACTATCTTCTCAACACAATGATGGAAACCATATTAAAAATAATAATGATAGTGTTGAAAGAAAATGCCCTATAATCTATAATTTTATACTTGAGGGAAATATCTTAAACCTTGAAATTAAAACAAAGACATTTTCATAGTGGGATGGAAAATTTGACAAGAATTTATTTCCAGAAGATTCCCTTCACAATATATTATAAAAGGAGTTCTTTATCCAGTGGCACATGATAGCAGATAAGAAAAAAAAGAGGGCATGAAAGGGAAAAGATGTAAGTACATCTAAATAAATAATGATGTACAAACATAAAATACTAATGTTCTCTTTTGGGATTAAATTATATAGAATTAAAATGCATGACAAAAAATACAGCAAGTGGAGTACTGGGGTCAAGATGTATTTCCTTTATTGGACAGGAAAAATTATGGATTACCAATATAGCAAGACTTACATTGCTATATTGAAAGGAATAAAAGGAGGATATAAAATATATATTATATATATAATATATAAAAGGGAAAATTAATAAAGGAAATATTTAATCAAAATATTCTTAAAGGAGCATTAAAGAAATACAGAACAGGAGGGAATAAGAGTAAGTGCATATTTGTATTGTAACTATAACCCAAAATATCAGCAATTCTATCAAATATACTTGAACTAAATTTCTAATGAATAATAAAATTGTCTGACTGCATAAACAAACAAACAAACAGAAAACAGCCCAAGCACATACAGAATATAAGAGATACACACATATAAAAGGACACAAAGTTTTAAAGCAAAAGGATGGACGAAGATACAGCATTGAAAAAAGTAATCAAGGGAAAACTGTTGTATCTTAATATTAACATCATGCGACGATTTGTAGAAAACCCGAAGTGGGCATATTTTGCAATGGTAGACTGCTTAAAGCACACCAAGAATTGTCTAACTGTTCTAAATCTATATTTATTAGTATAGAGTTTTTATATGTATAAGGGAATAATCAATAGATCTGAGAGGAAAAATAGAACCATAATTTCACCTCTCTCACTAGATAGCAAAAACAAAACAAAAGATCGTTTTTTGTGTGTGTGAAATTCCACAGACTCAGAAAGGGAAATTGCTACCACAGATAATCTGCAGGTATCTGACCCAGAACAGAAGACATTGAACCTATAAAATTGTTGATATATGACCAGTACAAAAGTAACAATTTCATGGGGTTCAACCTAATATAGAACTCTTCTAAAATGAGCAAAAAGCATAAAACAGTCAAACAGAAAAGTAGGCAAAATACTTATAAAGGAACTTCACACACACATTAAAGAGTATATGAAGAACCAATGAATGCCTGAAGTATTCACAGTCCTTAGTCATCAGGAAAATTCAGGGGGTGGAACAACTGAATTTATAATTATCCAAAATTGGAGTCAACGCAAATCTATGTGGACAGATAATCTATATAGATAGATAAAATAAAATATGGTGAATTTTTAAAATTGAAAACTATACAGCAATGATAACAAACAGATTACTGCTACATACAACAATGAACACAAGACCCTTTATATTATACAAAAGATGCCAGACACAAAAGATAGCATAGTGTATGGTTCTATTATTATGAAATTATTTCAAACCAAGCAAACGCTACTAAATAGTAACATCATTTAAGTAATCAGCTACCTTTGAACATGGCAGAAGGAATGGTGCTATAGAGTGTTGTTAGCATCTAGATCTGGGTGGTGTTCATTTTGAAATAAATTCATTGAGCCATACACTTAGGATGTCTTCACTTTATGTATAAAAATTTATATGTAACATAAGATATAGACATTATATTAACATAAAAACATTTACTTAAAAATGGAAAAATATTTCCCTCTTCTCTCTCCTTGTATCATTGACATATGCAACCTCTGCCCTCTTCTGAGGCTTAACTTCAGTGAGGAACAAATCCAAATGAGTAGAACAGACAGGTGAAATCTTTTCTAACAAAAAGCAATATTTTGAAATAGACATGACTTTTACTGGTGGGTAATTTGGAAGTATAAATGTTGTATACATCCCAATATATGTAATACTGGGTAGTAAATTTATTCTCGATTGCAAAATTTACCACAATTTATCAGAAAACAATGAATTTGAGAATCAAGGCAATTATATCTACATTTCATGACAAAATTTGTACTTGGAAGATGCAAAAACTTATTTCATTGATTCTAATCCAAAATTGCATTAATGTTAAGAAATGTATTTTGAACATTTTAATATTTCTAATAACAGAATGCATCTGACAACTGTTGTTTTCTTACAACCACTACAAGACAGTTAGCAGTTATGACAGAGCTGTCATTCCCTGCCATGTATGACCTTGATCTTAGCTATTCATTTTGCAATTACTTCAATTGAATCATGTGCATTATTGGAACTACACATGTCAAGTTTGATTACTATTAAGAATGTCTTTTAAAATGTTCAACTATGTTTGAACACTGAAACACAATTGTGTATGCAGAGGCATAGAAACAGAACCACAGGGTTATATGACCTTAGTGGAGCAAATATTCATTGTTGAAGGAATGGTTTCATATTCAAATTTCCTTGAAAATCACAAACAAAAGTTTATGGGACTTGAGAAAGGAGGACATTATCTTTTTTTAATTATTCTGACTCATGCAAACGAATTTCGAATCACTAGTTAAGGAAAAAAAATTGAAGCAGAAGAAGTTGTCAACCCCCTAAAAAATTTGGAAGACATGTTTAAAACATAAGAGGCTACGTGTAATCGGTTTATATGTTGTTCAGGACATCGGTTTGTTAGAACTCCATAGTGGCTATGAATAGAAGCAGCTGAAATTCCAGCAATAAGTGATTCATTAGAGGAAGAAGGAAATCAAACTAAGAACATAGTCAAATAAATACTGATGTAATACTAGCAACAAAACTCAAAAAATGGGTTCCAGTGACTTGGAAGAAAATTCTGGAGAAAATAATTAAGCATCTGCCTAAAAACTTTCACAACAACAATGCTCTGGATGGCACAGAGGAAAGCATTATTACGAAAAATGTGGAATTTTTATTATGGTTAGAAAAAATATATAGATAATTAGGTCTTTGTATGAGAGGAAATTTTTCAAATCCTGTATTAATTTTTTTCATGATTTTTTTCTGTTAATATTTCCCTAAAGCTTATATAAAAAAATTGTCTAAACAATTTGTAATAGTTCATGCAATAAGTGCAAAATTTCTACCTAAACAAAGGCATAAGGTTAGAAAACACATACCCCAAGACGCTGTTGTAAATTCACAGAGGCAGGGGCCAGTAGTAGTTCCAGGCATATGGGAACCCCGTGGCCCATTGCATTTTAGGGCAGAACACAAGAGACCTACCCAAGCTGGATGTCAAAGTGCAGGAGAGGAACTCAGACTCTATGACACTTAGGCTTCATGACTAAGGGAGCACATGCCCTCCTTCTAGGAGTAGTCCATGGGTTTCTATTACATACAACATGGTGGAAACATGTTCTGTTTCTATGCTGAAAGCTCAGTATTCTTGGCTGGAGAAATAGACGCCTCTCTCCTGCATGATCATGAGCCTGGGGTCCATGCCTTGTAATTGTAGCAGTAAGACATGGTCTTGGGTTATAGAATAAAATGAATTATTCTTTTCCCACACCATAGTAAATTTTTAAAGTGGTGCATTTTATAATTAAATGGGTCTTAGATTTGATGAAATGTAGTAATGGAAGCAGTGGTCAGTAATGTTTCCCAATTGAAAAAACTTGATATTCACATTGCTGCAATTTTGTTTTCACATTGCTTCAATTTTGATACCAATTTTTATGTATAGATATAACAAACAGTGGCATTTAAAGAGGAGTATAGATACCCATTTTTATTTTATATATCGCTGCATGTATACAGTCAGTTAGGGTTTGAGCAATCCTTGGCTATCCAGATAAACTTTTAAATAAAATAGGGCATAACTGGAACCTCCCATATAATATCATTAAATGTAATATTAAATTATTTTGCACATTATTTATTTCTATTGATTCCCTACTATTCTCTATGAACTTTCTATTAAAATGTTTCATTCCTCTTACCATATTCAATGTAATTGTTATTATGGTATATTGAAATCCCTAGATCTGGTAATAAAATACTCACCGTAATGAATGTAATAATTTAATATTTTCTTTCTAATAACAAATAAAGATCTTTGATAGATTTAACAAGTTTTTCCTCAGTAAAATCATTTATATTACACTTCATTTTTATCAGTGAAACAGTTTTCATCTCAGAATCTACTATCTAGTATCTTCTGCAACTATTTCTGGTTTTGCACTTAAACTGAAATAATGCAAACACGAATAAATTATCCTTGAAATTTCCATTAGTATTTCACACAAATAGTGACTGAGAATGTCTGAATAATTCTATCAAAATTATCTTAGTTCTGGGCAGGCCATGGTGGCTCAGGAGGCAGAGTTGTTCACCTGCCATGCCAGGGACCTGGGTTTGGTTCCCGGTGCCTGCCCATGTAAAAAACAAACAAAAAAAACAGGTTTGCCAATTTACCACAAGTGTAATCATCCACTTTGATCTTACAGGCTTGATAGAAATGCAGCTCTCCACTCAAACGTGTATTTTAAGTTGTGTTGCATGCAATAATACAATATGTGTACCATAAATAATACAAACTGGTAGTAGTCAGATGATCTTTCAGTCAGTGCATGGGAAACAATTCTCTGTTAATGGCTAAATGTGAACTTAGGCAGCTATTTAGGCCACTGGCTCAGCACCAATGGGTGAGAATTATTGGGTGTTCATGCATTTTTTTAACATGACCAATTTTGCACACTTTGTAGTCATATTTATCTTCCTCAGAGGAAAAGCTCTGCTTGTACGAGCTGATTGTTAAAGCATGTCACATGGACTTCACTAATCTGTCCATAAATTTGCATAGCAACCCTCTTTGTCAAGCTATTATTAGGAGGAGTCATGGGTATTAGCAATCACTGTTAGGCAATGCTTTTTTTCTTTTTAAATACAATATGTAAGTCTGATTAATTCATAGACATTTATTAGAGGAGTTCATAAGTGATGGTACACACATCTGGAGACCTTGCACATTTAATAATCAATATAAAGCACCTTACCTAATGAAGGAATAATTTACATAACTCACCAAATACCACCAAACTCACTCCTGACTGGAGAATGTTCTGTGCATTTTAGGCGAGTCTAGCACATTTACTGAATGTCCAAACAATGTTAAATGATGTTTTCCATGTTTAAAAGTAAATGGATTGGTTGGGGTGCAGGGGTACTTCAGTGGTTAGAACACCCACCTTCCATGTGGGAGACCCAGGTTCGATTCCCAGACAATGCACCCCCCCAAAAAAAAGAAAAGTAAATGGATTGGAGGATTATGGAAATATGACAGTTGTGGCAGTTGTGGCATGATTTGTGATCTACCTTTATAATCTACCCTGTCTCCTTTATAATCTACCCTGTCCCCTCCCCTACCCCCCGCAAAAAAAATAAAGAAAAAAAGAAAAGAAACGATTCATAGACAAGCAAATAAATTAGCAAAATCAAAGACTCCCGAAACTAGTGGACATACTATGCCCCCTAACTTTAAAATATGAGTGTATGGAAACTGATAACTACATCTGGGATAACTGTAAGAGAAGGAAGCAGAGGGAGACAGTGAACTTCTGGAGAAACCGTACCAGCCAAAATACACTTACCTGAAAACATGGTAGGGGAAACTGAGGTCAGTGACTAAACTGAAAGGAGGTTCTGTAGCTGCAATATATTAATGAGTGCAAAAGCACCTTAAAAGAAGAGTAGAAAAGTTTTAAACATTTAAGAAATGAGGAAAGAAATGAAAAGTTATGAAAAAAAAGTTTGAGTTATAGGCAAAGAAATCATACATCATATTTAGAGGAATATTCAAAGAAGAAAACCAAATGAAAATGATTTAGAACAAATCTCAACAGTAACATTTCAGGAAAATGTTACTCAACCAGAAACAAACTTGAAACTCTAAAATGACATGTCAAACTCGACCTACCCGAAAATAAAATCGAATTTCAAACAAACAAACAAAAACTACGGAATATCCAGGCAAAAATGCCAGGTAGCTTTTAAGTGACAGAAAGTTAAATTTCCATCAGGAATCATTTATGTAAGAAGCAAATAGAATATCATATGTAAGATACTCAAGAAAAGAAAATGTGAACCATGTATTTTCTATAAAGTTAAAATAATCCTAAAGCCCAGAGTATATACACAAATATACAAGGCATTTTGGAATCATGCTCCTATTAGCACCCCACCCCCCGCCCTTTTTTAGTCTTTAGAAATATGCTAAAGAATGGAATTCATACAAGATAATGACTGGTAAGAATTGTAAACAAGGAATGCTGGTGACCATCAGATAAATGCCCACATATCTCTAGAACAATGTTAAAGCATAGTTATAAAGGAGAGAGTAGATCATATAATAGCTTTAGGTTCAGATGGCGAATTTATAGTACACAGGTTATATAGCACTGTTCAGACAGTACTGCGAAAACCATCTAGACAGCAATCACCATCAACAAGATTATTAGAAGTTCCACCAAACATTTGTCCTGCATTAAGCTTAACTGCCATTAGTAGGTTTATATTGGCAAATCAGATTGCCAGTATAAATGTATTTGCTTAAATATTGTTAAAATGCCTTCTTCAAAAATTTGATGTTATTAATACCTTTGAAGGTGTTATTAGTTCAAAGGAAAATGGGCACAGAGGGAGCAGCCATGAATAACATTCAGAAGGTGGAATTCCACAGAACCTGAAAGAAAAAGGAGAAGATGCCACCATGTACCTTGTCATGTGATGTTAAAGCCAAGGAACCCCAAAATAGCAGGCCAGCCAGAAGTACCCACTGGGGAGGAAGCAAGACTTCTAGCCTCTGAAACTATGAGCCAATGAATTCCTGTTGTTAAGCCAAATGCCAACCCATACGTTTGTTTAGCAGCTAAGAAACTAAAACAGCCAGGTCAGTAAAAATTTCTCAATTATACCCAAAGGAACTTGGATTCCCTAGATAAGTTGATTAACGTTGGCTGCATTTAAATGGATAACTTCCCAGCACAACACCAAAAGACAAACCAGTAGAAAGCTGATGTGAAAACCAAATGATTTTAAATATAAAGTAGTTTTATGACAGACCACCCTAAAGTTTTCCAGGGATGATTGCCTGCAAAGTATGGTGAATATTTTATCGGAAAAACTCCTGAATATTCCCAAAAGAACAAGGAATGCTTTGATAACAAGGGCAAAATCAATATATAAAGGAGAATCAAATTGTCACCAATGTATTCAGTTGACCAACTTCAGCAGCAGTTATATTGGGGTGATTGATGCCATGTAATATTTAATGCAAAATGAAGCACGTGATGTAGATGATAACACAATTTTATGAAATAAAAGTCTAACTTGAGTCTCATAATGTCTCTTGTTTTGATGTATTAGTTTACAAGAATTACAGAAGATTGGGGTAATTTAAACATCAACAAAATAAGGCATCTGCATCCTTCTACAAATCGTATATCATTAACAAAAGTGACTGTTGAAAATTGAAAGAGTCTGGAAGCACACAACAACTAAATGTGATTGGTCCTGAATTAGATAGTGAAGGAACACTTTGGGGAAAACGGTTAAATTTGAATATTTAACTCTATCAATGAATTATTAAATTTGTGGTGATGTAATCTTCACAATGTAGGAAAATGTCTTAATTTGTCTAGAGATTCATACTGACACATTTAGGAGTTGAAATATATATTGTTTGCGATTTTCTTTTTAACATCAGCATGAATTGAAGTCATGTTTGGAGGTAAATAAGTTCTAATACACAATGAAGAGTTAGGTAGCTCATATTTGAAGTAAGCAAGTAACCTCAGAAAGCATTGAATTAGGATGCAGTCTCAAATCAGGACTATATCGACTGTATTTATATCTGATCACCAGTATAGAGCTTCTTAATTAGGGTAATGTTTATTACACTTTTTTTTCTCATCTTAAACAGTGTTCAAGACCCGGTTTATTATTTTTTTTCTTTAAAGAAAATGTTCAAGCACTTCTACCTTGCATGAGTAAAATTAAGAATCAAAAATAACCCTTCAGAATGATGCCCTAGACCCGGGGCCACATCCTGTCCTGTGTTTAGTCAATAAAAAGATACACAGTCAGACTCAATGTAAGCCAAAGTCTGACTCTAAGATTCTGTCAAAACAACCTCCAAAAAACTTTACATGCAAGACAGTTTGCAGAATGGTAAAATGATGGCTGGGAATTCATTACAAGTACAGATACTTTTATGCTTGCTTACTAATGATGTTTGTGGTTGTCAAAATCCCATTCTAGATTTGCTACCACATGATAATAATTTTGAGTGGAGGTGGAGTGGGGGAAATCTTCACCCTTCACATTTCTCCATTTATTGAATTCTATTGATGTCTGACAAAAGAAGGTAATGAAGATAATTATCTAAGTTGGCTTAACTCAATTTGTAAGATTCTCAAACAGCAAATATAATTTTCGTTATTATTTCCTCATATTAAGTGCTCTAAATTTTGCAGATCTTCAGGTTAGGCAAAACTTCCTTCAGTCTTATCTTACTGAATATTATAACAGTAGGTTTTGTTTCTAGTGAGAGAAACTTTCTCCTGATGATCCAGGGACAACATATTATTTTATTTACCAAAACAAATGTTTGATTTCCTAATTGTTTCAGAAATACAAATCCTAAAATAAAATCTAGAGATAACTAGCCAACGGAAATGTGAGTTATATGCATTACATTCAAATATATTTCAATTTGATATTTGCAAGCTATCAGTGCTTAAGCATGCATCGCTGCACAGGACTATATTATTTATTATTAAATTAATGGAAGACATAGAAGGTAGGCTTCGTAATTCCCTGTGGCTATCACAGAGATTAGAGTGTATTAGATGAAAAATCTATGGATGGAAAAAACCCACTAAGTATATCTACAGAATATATTTTTAAAATTTAGCCTGTTAATCTGTAAAGGGAAAAAAATACTCAACATTAGGCAATGTCCGGGTGTAAAATACATCCGCATTCTCCCTTAGAAAAAAGTTTATTCCATTAATTTAAATATGAAGGATGTGAGTATATCAGTTCCACTGTTAGTTCAAATTGTGTGCTGTAAATTAAATGGAATATTGTTAGTCAATGTCATGAGCACGTTTGGAGTTTTTGCCAGTGCAGTAAAGTTAGTTTGGTTAGTAGAGTTTAATCCTTGTAGAAATCCCATTACCCAGAGTGAAACAAATCATCTTTTTGGGAATCACATCTCATTTGAGGCCAAAGTAGAGTGGTTAACAGGGTTGTGTATCATTTTATTTTAGACTGAACCAAATTTTTCTTACTAATTAATCATTTAAATAAATACCCAGTTTTCTTCACCTTCAGTTCTGAGTATGAATCATTTTCAAACAGAAGCTTAATGAGGAAAAGAGCAAGTGAAATGTTGCCTTGTAAAAATATGATGTACAAATAAGGGTCACGATACTCAATCAGTGCTGTCCTCATTATGGCAATTTGCATAAATGAAGACCAAATACTTTTTAGATGAAGAGAAGTATATTCTCCCATCCATTCGTCTGTTGTGCTTTGTAAATTCTAATTATTAACATTATTAATAGTTCACATATTCATATGCAAAGATAATTATTGTTTTATCCCCTAGATTACTTTCTGATCTTTGATATTCATTGCAAGAGTACTGATATTTGTGTTACAGTTTGTGACTGTATTTCTATTTATATGAAAATATTTAAAATATTTATATCTTTGCTCTAATTAGGCCATCATTCACATGATTTGATCGAGATACATAACTAGTTGTCTTCTTCACATTCCATCCAAAGAGTAATCAGGGAGATATCTATTGCAAAAGGGTAAAATCGAAATACTGCTGTCTTGATATTGGTATTTTATTTACATGTATCTTTAATATGGTATAATCCTCTCCATAATTCTTGAAGGTAGTAGGGAAAATTTTATTTGTCATTTGGAAAGATTCTGATATGGAATTGAAGTTCTGGCTGGTTAAGGAATGACCATATGATTATGATGCTAAAATTTCAGCTCAGCCTTTTTTGATTCTTGGACTAAGGCATTTTAAATAATAATATTCTGGCTTAAACCTGTTCTATTTTGATCAAAGAATCAACTTACATCTAAGGAAATCATAGAGGAAACTCTCATTACTGAGCATCCCATAGGGCCAGTTATATTCCATTCATAACTAATAAATATATTTCATTAGTTATGCTTCTTCTGATCAATAATCATTCAAATTATTATTGTCAATCATGTTTTTTTCCTTCACCTTTTCTCTATCTATCTAACTAATTTTTCACATTGTGCTAAATATTTTAGCCCCAAATCACTTACTTAAACTTGACAGTCATACTATGGTGAAACTAAAAATGCTTCATCCTCAGTTTGAAAATTAGAAAACTGAAGTTTAGAAAAGTTGTGTTTTGCCAAAAAGTTGTGAGGCTGCCACACGAGTGGGGTTGTAGATTCTGGAACTTGGGTGTATAATGGTGATGATGATAATGGTATGATAATAAATTCGTTGATTGTAGCAATGATGAGACAATGATGCCAAAGGCCATAGTGATGTTGCTGATGGCCAAGTTTGGGAGGATGTTAATGAGTAGATAAAGAAGGAGCTATTAGAAGGAATAGAACTGTTTAGATGCGTTTGGATATTTGAGATCACATTGCCTGTGCTGAATCATAAGCTTTGCCACTTACCTCCTTTTTGAGCATAAAGAAATTATTTAACCCTTTATTTCCTCATTTGAAAAATGGGCAAAGTGATAGTCATTACCGCTTAGGATTTGTATAGGTTGCCTCATTTAATCCCTACTACCATCCAATAAGGCAATTGTATAGACGGTTGAAAAACTAAATCTTGAGAAATATAGTTAATTAATTTACCCATGCTTTCACAGTAAGTATGTGAAGGAGTTTGGCTTCCAAATCCAAATTTCTCTGACACCAAGAACATGTTCTTTCCACCAAGCCATACACTTGCCCTAACAGCATGTTTAGTAAAACACAATATCACTGATGATATATTTGTAGAATCTTTGAATGGAATTTGAATGCTGATCATTTTTAGCCAACTAGAGAAATACAGAAACTGCTCTGCCAGAAAGTAATGTGTAGCCAATTCAAGCAATACCGACGAGCTTTTAGAAATTGTGCACAAAAGCCTTTTCACAAAATGGTTGATTTTTCCCAATGCACACATCTGGCTATCTCATAGCTTTTTTAAGGAGAGAAATATAATTTTCAGAAATCTGAGATTACAAAGCGTGGTGGTCATGAACTTGTCTCCATATTTCAATACTGGGCACCCAGACATTGAGCTTCTCTGGGCGGCTGGCCCAGTGAATCATGTCACAAATATAGTACTGGTTGAAACTACTGAGTGTCAAACTAAACTCCTAACATTCTATTTCAATCCAGCAGATTCTATTGTGACTGATTTTGGAAGAAGGGCGAGGTTGGCTTACTGCCATATGTTTCACTCAACACTGCATTGCAATGAGGCAAAGAGCCAAATTCTGAAAGAAATCCATAGGGGTTCTTTTCATTCCTTTTTTCTATATAATTACATATTATATTATATTATATTATATTATATTATATTATATTATATTATATTATATTATATTATATTATATTATATTATATTATATTATATGAACCCCACTGATGGTTGGGGAAACACTTCAAAAGGGGATCCTGCCATCTTTAATATGCAGCCAAGATGGAATCAGGTTCACATATTAAATAATTAGTTTATGAGAAATTGTATTAATAACTGCAGGGAATATGAATGAGGAGACAATTGGTTTCCTAAATTTAAGTAGGGTGCAAGCTAACTAAAAGCAATAGCAATCAATTGGTCTCAAAATAATTTACAGCAGGGCTGGAAACACCAAACTTAGCTACTTACAGGTCTACAGTTCTAAATCTAAGGATAGAATCTGAGCTGAAATAGATATTTTGGCAATCTGTGGCATAATCAAATACAAGAGAAACTTTGAGAAAACAGAAATACCTGCATTGTCATCATAAGGGTAATTATTCACTTTGATCCAGCACATAGAGTTTTCATACTGATACAGAAGTTTTCTTAGGGCCCTGTGATTTCCCATTGATTCCCAATTTAGAAATCACAACACTTAGAATGAATAATTGGAACCAATGATGCAATAAAAAGTTTAATTTGCTTATGTCTTGGAACTCATTTTTTAAACCACCTCCATTTATGTCCTTAAATTATATAATTTGGAAATACCTTTTAACCTTTTGCAAAGGGAATTATGTTATAAACATGTATCTGATATTTGCCTGATTAATTTAGTTCTGTTGGCCTGAAAATGTAGATGGATATTCCAGAAATGACTTAAAAGATGATGAGGAAGTGATGAATAGAAAATAGAATGTACCATGAGATTGAATGCAGTGAAGAAGACGATGCAGATACTAGAATTATTGCCGAGACAATAAAAACTATATTGGTCACAAAAGTCATGAATGACCTTAGACATTTCCACAAATACACTTGAAGTTAGAAAATAGCCCTACCTTGTTTAGATCTTTTGATAGATTTGAGAACCTTATCAAATATAAGTAGGAAAGGGATTTGAATTTAGTTGCTCTGTTTTAACTACCAAACTCAAGAAAAAGTAATATACTTTTAGCCTTTGTTACAAAAATTATGACCATTAAATAAATAAAATAAAAATATAGGTCCCATCATTTTTGGTCAGCAGGAATGTCTTCCCCATAGCTTGTCTATTTGGTAAGTCTATCCCATGTTAGCTGCTGATTTTTTTCTTCTTTAGGTTAAATAGGGTAATTTCATATAAATTGAGAAGTGACGTCTGAGGGGCTTCTGGTTGCCTAATATAATTTGTCTGTATTTATTTCACATTTGCTGTTTTTTCATTTGGTTAGTTTTCAAACTTAAGCCTGAGTATTAAAATGCAGGTAATTTGTGATTTTTGCCCTGAGAACTCTGCAATGTCTTAATTTGAAAATGTTTTCAGAACTTCTGTATCAATTAAGCCACATGTGCTACATGGTCTGTCTCTGCAAGTATATTTGGTGATAATTTTATCCAGGGTTGAAAACTAATGAGAAAAAAAGACATTGGGATTACATGATTCTAAGTATGTTTGTGGCCGATTTGCAGCAGAAAAATTGACTGAGTTCTTTTCAATTGAAAATGAAGGTATCCTAAGACTGTTAAATATTGAAAAGTGGTATAGAAGTATAACTTACTCCAGGAAAGGGAGTAAGAAATCCTGTTTGGAAAAAGGGAGTTTGAAAATGATATCATGTGGGGAATGCTGACATTTGGTAGATGTCAGCAAATGAAAGGAGATTAACAAGAGAAGTTTGAGTTGGTAAAAAAATTTACAAAGAAGAGCAATCAGTTTCCAAATGATACTTTGGAAGAAATTAAGTGAGTGTGAGGCAATAGGTATATTAGAGAAGAATTGAATTTAGCAACAAAGGGATCAAAGTTCTTAAAAGTCAAATAAGGGAGAAGTTTGCAAATACACTACTTGTCAATAGGATGATTTTCAGAATTAGGAGCTATAATTTACATTGAAGAGAAATAGTAGCAACAAATGAGGGGAAACGCTAGCTCACCAGATATTAATTACCAGATAAGTTGTTCACATTTAAACATTGCTTTGTATTATATATGATAATGATGCAACTTGTGTATCATGATACACCAGAAGTATGACTAAATAAACAGATGCTTTCTTTTATGAATTTCACCTAACATTAATGGGCAGAAGTTTTATAATTTCTCATCTCCACTTTGAGATTACAAGGAAAAAAAAGTTTCAAAAGTTAAAGATGTGTTTAAATATTGAAAAAGAGAAATTCCTATCATCGAATAGTATACTTTACAATAATGATTTCAAGAAATAATAAAATACTATATAAAAAATTTCCAACCTGCCACCAAATATGCCAATGATCAACACCCTAACAGAATACACAATTTCTAAAGATGAGGACAATATAATTATCTTCAATTTTATTGCTCATCTTACTGTGTAAATCCTTTTGATTTAATAGCTCATAAAATCAAATGTTAATAGTAACATGAAAACAGAGATCCAGAATTTTATTTTTAAATTTTGTTTAGAAAAATGAACTAACATTTATAATATACTATTATAAAGGATGATAGGAGAGTCTATATTCATTTAAAATTATATGCCTGGCACATTACATAGCGTTGCCTTTATTTTCAGCCATGCCGTCATTCTTTCTCCCTTGGAGTCTTACATTCCCCATATTTTGGCTCTGTTAAAGGGCTTTTTACCAACTGTCTGCATTGTACTTTTTTTCAGCTCTATTAACAGCTCTATTTGGAGACAGCACCATGCAATGTTCACTTACAAATGTGATAAAATAAATGGCTACATTGTGCAATGCTTTGAGCTTACATGGTGTTTTGCATTTTTAAAGCCAAAGTTATTTGTGTTCCACATGCTGTGCAAAGGGATGGCTCAAAATCTGAGAAGAGAGCCTACTTTAAGAAAAGATAGGAAATATTTAACTTCCCCATCTGGGGAATTCCTGATATTCTCGCAAGGAGTAGGAACAACCAATTCCATAGGCTGAGCCTTAAATCTTGGGGCTTGCCCCTGTGAAGCTTATTCCTGCAAAGGAGAAGCTAAGTCTGCTGATAAGTATGCCTAAGAGTCATCCCCAGAGAACCTCTTTTGTTGCTCAGATGTGACCTCTCTTGGCAGATGAACTCACTGCAGAAAATATGGTGCTATTTTTTTTCAAGCCTCCCTGAAAGGAATGATGACATGCCTGTAAATGTTACTGAGGCAAACATGAAGCAATCTGCATCTAAAGTATAAAATTGGGGGGTATGATTCCTTCCATTACATCAAATCCATGATTTGAGAAAACTAAAAGCCTTCTGGGTAATATAATATAATTTATAATATAGTATATTTATATTACATTAAAATATAATTATAATGTAATATAGTATAATTATATTACCAAGAGAAATCAGGTCCAGATCCATCATAATCTAGCTGTTGTTTGTATATATTTAACTTACAGTTGGTGGGGAGGCGATAGAAGAGGTTCTTGAGGGTGAGAATAACAAACTATCTAGACTGGGTTACATATTTTGATGCCAAAATAAGTTTTGCCATTTACATGTTTATTTCTTTGTAAAAATGATAGTTTTTAATGCCAGGATTTTGCTTTGAAACCATCATTACCATGTCAAGAACTTTACATCAGAATCCTATTGAATTAGATCTGAGTTAGGAAACTAAAATACATCATAAATGGTTTTGTTCTCTAAAGATAAAATGTCAGATAACCTACACGAGATAACATAACTTAGCTAATTATGCTGCAGTCATTTTTATATTTTATAGCATTTAGACTTGGCTTAGGTTTCTGGACTAGTGGCTTTATTTTCTATACTGAGGGGACATTTATAGCACTGTGTACATATATATCTCTCTCTTTTCTGTCTCCTTGCCCAGTTTATCTGTACCTACTGCTTATCTTCTCTATACTAATCTTAAAGTACTGGGCAGAAATAGTACACTAAAATTTTGATTTCTGTGATTACAGATACATAAATGTTTTTCTACTTGTAGAGCAAGTATCAACTTTGTGATTTTAGTTGGGGATCCAAATTTTAGTGGTAAAATTTTTCACCCAGAGATTATCTATTATTTGGGACAGGTGTATATCATAAACTAAATGTTTTGTTCCTATAAACAAATGGGAATATTTATTATATGGAGGAAATACTGCATATATTGTGCTGGTTTGAATCTATTATGTGCCCAGGAAAGCCATGTTTTAATTCTGATTCAATCTTGTGGGGGTAGCTATTTCTTTTTATCCTAATACAATATTGTAGGGTGTTAACTTTTGATTAGATTATATCTATAGAGATGTAACGCACCCAAATATGGGTGTGCCCTTTTGATTAGATGGAGATGTGACTCCACCTATTCCAGGTATGTTTTGATTAGTTTACTGGTATCCTTTAAAAGAGGAAACATTTTGGGAGACCTCGGAGCAAAGCTGAGGTAGGTATTTGGAGATTGAGACAGAAACAGCCCAGGTGGAAAACAAGGACTCACAGAAATAGCCAGAAGCTGAAGAGAAGAAATCTCTGGCTCTAGCAGATGCTAATCTAAGAGATGAATCCAGAGCTTTGTCCTGGAGCAGCTAAGTTAATGCCCACAGATGCTTAGAGTGGAAACCACTGGCCTCAGAAGATGGTGCATTTGCTGCTGACAGAGGGGTTCTGGATGGCATCACCCTTTTTGGAGTGAAGGTATCCTCTGATTGCTGCCTTAATTTGAACATTCTCATGGCCTCAGAACTGTAAAATTGTAACTTATTAAATTCCCTTTTTAAAAGCTGTTCCATTTCTGTTATATTGCATTCTGGCAGCTTCAACTAATAATGTAATACGTGTATGATGTAATATGTGTAATAATGTAACATGTGTGTGTATGCGTATATATGCATACACACACATATAGTAATATGTGCACCAGGTGAATGTGTATGTGCATATGTCTGTGTGTCTTCATTAATTTATTAGGTTTATACCATCACCAAAAATAAATAAATAATAAACCATATATTACTGAAGAAGGAAAATTATTACCTGGAATGCTAGAGTCTCTGTCCTGTCTACTGACCTACAATTCGTAGATGGCCTCCACTGATGTTTAGTCAATTTCTCCATTATGTATATCAAAAAAGTTCACCTAACCCTGATTCAAATGAAACTCCCTTTTGGTCAGACCCAGGGCACCTTCTCCATGTTAATCCATGTTTCTATGTTTTATTTTATTATTAATGAAGATACCTCTATTTTGGTACTAATGAATCACATCTTTATCTGATATTTTCAGTATCTCTCCCAAAGCCTCTCCCTTTCTATGAGAATAGACATTGCAAAATATGGTTCTTTCATTCAAAAATACTGTAAAAGTAATTTAGGGGAAGGAAAATTCTTTTCCTTGTGATCCTGAGGAAAATTTAACATTGATTAATATCTATTTCTTTGCTAAAATAAAGGAAAATAATTATTGTTTCATTTAGTATATTAAATTATATTGTTTTATAAAGCACTTTTAAAATTTATACTACAATCCAAAGGAATAAGAATTTAGTAACAATTATTGTGGTCAACTTTAAGCATGATTCACTTCCTAGTTTTGAGTATATATAAAAGAAAATGAAAGATGATATTTTCACAAGTCATGATTCAACAGAAATGACAAATTCAAATAACAGTTATGTAATACATAATGACTGCACCACCAATTTTATAGGAGCTTTCAAATCTGCCTGTAATAAGGATAAAGAGGCAGAAAGAAAATGACCAATTATTGAGCATCTATGGGGTACTGTTATTTTGTAACTTTGTAATATTCAATTCCTTTTATCATTTTTTTTCACAGGAGAGCAATACAAAAACAAAGTAAAAAGTATCAAGCCATTTATTATTCCACTTTTAGTAACAATTTCAGAAGTAACCTTTTAAAATCATTACTAGCAGCCAAAGTGCATGGTAGTAGGCATGGACACAAAAATTTAAGGATTTGATGCTGGATATCAATTTTATCAAGGAATATAGCTTTATAGTCATTAAAAATATAATGTGAAACCTCACTGCCATGTATAAAATAGAAGAAGCCTAGGTATAATGGAAGATAATACCGCTTCACTAAGAATAAAATCCAAATTGGACAGATGTCTGTGCATATCTCCTTTATAAGACATTTCAATCCTAGAGAAGTATAGGATTTTAGGCAAAGAAGTGTAGGGAAGACATTATAGATAGAGGATCTGCCTGTGTGAAGTCAAAGAAACACATTAGTACATATTATTACAATATCTATGAAAATATACCACTCAGCCCTCCAGGTGAGGAAAACATAATTGGTGGGCAGCTCTAGTTGCTGCAGTCAGAATCCATCAGGGTATTCTCGCTGAAGCTACACTTCCCCTAGGCAGTTCACAGCCAATGATTAAGAACAGCAAGCCCTGCTCTTCTACTGGATGGGGAAAAATTATGTCCTAAGCCTTTGGCTCAAAATATCTCAAATGGCCTGACCCAAATCTTCTGAGAACTGTACTGCAGTCTGAGACTCTGTCTATACCATCCTCTTCATTTCCCTCGCAGTCTTCACAAACTGTACTGCAGTACCACAGGTCTCCACCCTCATCCAGGTGCCTCCATTCTTTCCCCTCACATACATTTTCCCCAGTAAAGCTCTTGTACATATAATCCCATCTTGGCATCTTCTTCTCAGGTTTTGAATTCAGCAGGGTATTACAGGGTGTTCTAGTTTGAAAGCTGCCAGAATGCAATATACCAGAAACAGAGCAGCTTGTAAAAGGGGGAATTTATTAAGTTGCAAGTTTGCAGTTCTAAGGCTGTGAAAATGTTCAAATTAAAGCAAGGCTACAGAAATGTCCAATCTAAGGTACCCAGGGAAAGATGCCTTGGTTCAGGGAGGCTAAGGACATTCAGGGTTCCTCTCTCAACTGGAAAGACACATGGCAAACACAGTGACAACTGCTAGCTTTCTCTCCAGGCTTCTTGTTTCATGAAGCTCCCCCAGGTGTGTTTTCCTTCTTCATCTCTGAAGGTCTCTGGCTTTTCCCAAAATGATTCCCTCTTAAAGGGCTCTAGTAAACAACCCCGCTCTGAATGAGTGGAAACACATCTCCATGGAAACCATCTAATCCAAAAGTTGTCACCAACAGTTGGATGGGTCCCATCTCAACGAAAACAATCAAAAAGCTCCCACCCAGCAATATTGAATGAGGATTAAAGGACATGGCTTTTCTGTGTTCCACAACAGATTCAAACTGGCACATGGGGGAAATATGATCAGCGCATTATTTATACTATGTTATGCTCCACATCACATTGAGGAGATTATGTTTTCTTTTAATTATATTACAAATAAACACGGGAGTCACCATGTCTCTAAGGAAGGCTATTAAGGTAATATTTTATGCACTTCCTTTGGTTAAAATGAACCAATTCACCAAAGTAGTAGACACAAACCAAGCTGCCGATGTATTTTTACCATTTTAATAAAGATAAAATTAATTATGATTATTGCTATTTTGAGCCATCTGGTTTTCACAGAAACCTAACTGGGAATTGAACTGTAGTTAGTAGGGATCACCACCCCCGCATTCTTTAAGAGTGAAATTAATGTTACGCATTCCACCCAGGATTATGTTGTTTCTAATTTACTTTCTTGGCTCTGCTGGTAGCAGAGAGTTGCAGGGGCTTCCGCATTCCCTTTTCTTTCCTAATGGCACCTTACAACACAATCAGGGAACCAGGGTAAAATTTCCACCTTACATGCACATCCATTCCAAGTGTGTATTCAGTGACCGAGGAAATGACAATAGGGCAGGGTTCCAGTCACTGCACTCATTATGAGAGGGAACTGGGCTAAGATTCCATTCCTCATTTTTCATCCATATGCTTCTATTCTAACAGTGGGACATCAGGATGTGTTTTATTTGCGAAAGCCACCAAAATGCAGTATATCAGAAATGAGCTGGGTTTTACCAATGGGATTTTTTTTTTTTTTAGCTTACAAGCTTACAGTTCTGAAGCCAAGCAAATGTCCAAAGAAAATCAAGACGATACCTGGCTTTTCTGAAGATGGCAAGGTGCACGGTGGTACTGGTCTTTCCTGTCTCATCTGGGCTTCGCTGCTTTCAGCTTCTTGCTTCAGTGGCTTCCTCTATGTTTCTGTGGCTTTGTATCTCAGCTTCTTGTGTCCTTTTCTCTCATCTTCTGTGTCTTTCTCTGTGTTCTTCCCTGAATTTCATCTTCTTTTAAAGGACTCCAGTAAGAGAATTAAAAGCCATCTCAAGTGGTTTTTAATTGACATGCCTCAAGTGAAATAACCTAATCAAATAGTCCCACCCACCATCGGTTTACAGCCAAAGGAATGCATTAGCTTTAAAAATATGATATTCTGAGGTCTATTCAGCATCAAACTACCACAAGATGGTTGGGTTTCCTGCCATTAATGTGAGCTCATACGAATATCCATCAAAATATCATGGTATTCTCCTTGTCCATTGTATAGTTAATTTGATATATGGAAAGGATTAGGGCAATGTCTGATATGTATATCAGATATATGCAGGACATGTTCAAGTACATATATATATATGTATGTATGTATATATATATATCCTTCTTAGGATATACTCTTCCATCCAAATGATGGGTTTCTTGTTCTAAGAAGTGGACCAAGTTTGGAAACTGGGTGAGAAAATTTTGACTCTCTATTGCAGGAGCTGATCTTTTAGTCACCTATTCTTGATCATTTTGAGTTCTTAAAGTCAAACAATACCTTCAACTCCCTTAGGAGCACCATGCTTAATCAGCAAATGTCATTACCATTTTTTATCTAGATCACTGCCATTGAAATTATCCAACCCGCTGTCAACTGTTAAATTCCATCACTACCTGCTTATATAATTACATAATCTAATACTCCAATTTACACTTAGACAGCTAAATTCCAGTTGCAAATATAACCATAATTGGCAAACTAAGGACAGCCACCACAGAGTTTTCCAATAATGCCATGTATTCTTTCCTAGTAATTGTATTCCTTCTCCTTTTCATTGAAAATGGTATCCTTTTCATCTTCCTAGAAAATGCCATCCACTGAGTTGTCTTTCCCCGGGTGCAAGGAAGCTGAAGAAGTGATTCACCAATGCTCTGTCATTGCTGGTTACAAGTATTTTTGGGTGTTTAACTCACCCTCAGTTCTGCATTCCCTGAGCATGAATTTGCACACTTTTTGTAATGGTTAGGGACATGTGTCAACTTGGCCAAGTTGTGGTACCTGTTTATCTGATTGGGCAAGCGCTGGTCTGTCTGTTGCAATGAGGACATTTCATAGGATTAGGTCACGATCACGTCAGCTGCATCCACAGCTGATTCCATTTGTAATCAGCCAAAGGGGAGTGTCTTCTGCAATTAGTGATGCTAAATCTAATCACGG
>PVIY010008884.1:15659-75069 GCA_004026745.1 Myrmecophaga tridactyla | reverse complement strand
ATGTATTTTACTGGATTTTTAATTTATATATGTTTATGAACATGTTTTTAAACAAATGTGGGATTTTATTATATGTTTTTTAAATCTTCTCAAAATGCTTTGCCTATTTTTCCAGGTAAATAAATATAGATATACTACCATAATATGTAGTCATTTATTGACCATTCATTGATGATTCAGTTTGTTTTCAATTTTTCCCAATTATAAGTTATATATAGAAATAAAAACTTTAAGTAGGAGAACTAACAATATTTAAAAGCAATTGAAAGTATTTTTTTTTAACACACAAAATGGGACCATGTTTCTAGGGCAAGTAGTAGAATTGAGAAAAATGAAACTGTTGCCCAAATTACAGAAGTTAATCATTTACTCAGTATAAACATATCTAAAGCCTAGTAACAAGCCAGAGAATGTGAGCACAGACAAGTAAATGCCTTTTGTTAAAAACACAATAGTTAAGTATTCCATTTCAGAGTAAAGAAATATGAATAAAATAGATCATTTTGCTTATTAAAATGGCAATTAAAAATGAAAGCTTTCAATACTTAAAAGTGAACAATGAGACAGACATAAAACTAACAAAAATGTTCAAGACCTCAATAAGAAATAAATGTTTAAAAAAATTACTAAATGTGTAAATAAATGGAAAGATATTCCATGTGTTACCTAATGTGAAAAAATGTACTCATAAAAGTAAATAAAAAGTAAGATGGTTAACTATATACTATAAGCTTTTAATTGTTGAAATGTATTAACTCATTTTATCTTTGTACTATTTGCATGAGACATGTACCATTATTTTCACTGATACATAGATAAACTAGCTGTTTGTTAAAGCTGACAGAATGTAATATACCAGAATTGGAATGGATTTTTTTTCAAAAAGGGAATTTATTAGTTGCATGTTTATAGTTTTAAGGCTGTGAAAATGTCTAAATTAAGGCACCATCAAGAAGTTACCTTCACTCAAGAAAGACCATTGCCTTCCAGAACATGTGTCAGCTGGGAAGACAAATGGCTGGCATCTGCTGGGATCTTTGTCCTCTGGATACCTCTGTCATCTGGGAAGGCACATAGGTCTGCTAGTTTTCTCCCCCACCTTCTTCAATGGCTTTACTGGGGGTGTTTTCTTACATCTCCAAAGGTCTCTGGTTGTGTGGGTTCTGTTGGTTCTGAAGCTTTTTCCAAAATGTTTCCCTTTAAGGGGATCCAGTAAACCACTCCACCTTGAATGGGTGGAGATATGTCTCCATGGAAACCATCTAATCAAAAGGTACCACCCACAACTGGGAGGGCCACTTATCTATGAAAACAATAAAAATGATCCCACCCAGTAATATGGAATGAGGATTAAAGAACATGACTTTTCTTGGGTACACAACAGCTGCAAATCAGCACACTAACTGAGAGAAAGAAACTTATGTAGCCTAAGCAATTCACCTCCAAGTTCCATACTTTAACTCAGATTCCCATTAGAACACTTTGCAGGACTTAGAGACTAAAATTTACCTTAAATAAATATGATAATATACCCAGGGTTGTTTTGAAGCAAAAAGATAGTCAATAAATAAAAACAAAGCAAAAAAAACAAACGATAGTCATTCAAACAAGTGATACTGGAACAGAAAGAAATAGTCTTGTCAATGGGAGAAGGTAGAAAATTTATTTTGTGGTGCCCTCTTAAAAATATAGGGGAGGATGGATTATTCACAACTGATGCTGTGATAGCTTTTAATCTCTATGAAGAAATTAACACACAACACAATGTATAGAAACAAATTCAAGATAGATCAAATAACTAAACCTGAAAAATAAAGTATTGACAAAATAGTTCTATTTTCCTATATAGAATGCACACCTTACTTTCTAAGTAGGACATAAAATGAAGATGGCCCTGAAATAAGACTGACAAATTTGACTAAACACAGCTGAAATTTCCTTCATGAATACATGCCGTCAGGTTAAAAATCAAGGAATAGATAAGAAAAAATGTCATAGCCATTAATTTGATAACTAATATCTTAAATATTTGAAACTTTTCCATCAATCAATAAGAAAAAAAAATCTAAGAGGAAAATGGAAAAAAAAAAGGGAATAAACAGCAATTCCCAAAAGAAGAAATACAAATGACTGAAGAACAGACGGCAATCAGGAAAAAACAAAGCACACAGTCTCTAACTCCCTGCCCACCTCCCCCTAAAAAAGACAGAAAGGAACAATAAAGGAAGACAAATTGAGGCCAATTGTTGTTAATGATGTGGAGAAACTATCCATTGGACTGTAACTATTTAATTATTTTTAAAGACAGAAGTATCTATTAAACATATACTTGTATATATGTAATTGGAATACTAATTCTACATTGTGGAAATTTTCCTTGATGATGTCCATACAGCTTTGTTTGTAAAGCAGAATGTACAGACCACGTAAAAAATCAATAACAGAATTATTCAATAAATAATGCTATATCAGTATTAGGGAATATGCTGCAGCTGCTAAAAAAAGCTTGAGGAAGAAGTGGACAGTTTTTAAGTGAAAATAAGTCTAGACAAACTTTTAAAAAATGGATACTACCAGCCTATTTGAATAAAATATAAAACCAAGCTATCTGCATATTAAGCTTGAAATTTTGGTTGCAGTCTCCTACATAGGCAGGTATTCTAGAAAGTTGCCATGCTCAGCCTCCTCTGTTGGCTCCCCCAAATCAGCTCAGTCTCTAAACTAGCCATCCCTATATAAGAAAACAGAAAAATCTGTGGTTAATCAAGTAATAATACTAATTAAAGGAAGAAGCATGCAAAATGTTACATTAATTATGGCTCCTGACATTTCCTTTGCATTACGTAATTTTGTGATAAACAGAACAGTTTTCTAGAGTATTAGAAGTTTGCCCTCTGCCTTGGCTCCTTAAAAAGAATACAAAGTTACATTGAGGATTAATTCAGGAGAAATGGGATAATATAATTTCAAGCATTTTGCCTCTTGGGAGGTCTTCTCTTGACAGTGTATCATGCATATTTTAGAGAACGAATTGCTTTGATTTTTACAATTACTAATTGTAATTAAAATAATATATTACTTTAAGGAAAATAGTAATCATACACAAATGCTTCTTTTCTTTTTTAAAACAGATTAAAATATTAATGATTGTTTTGGCTTGCTAAAGCTGCTGGAATTAATATATCAGAAATGGGTTGGATTTTACAATGGGGATTTATAGTTTACAAATTTACAGTTATAAGGTCATGAGAATGCCCATATAAGGCATCAAGAGGAAGATACCTTCTCTGAAAAAAGGCTGCTGGCATCCATGGTACCTCTGTCATATGGGAAGGAACATGGTTGGCATCTACTGGTCCTTTTGACTCTGAGTTCTCTCCAAATATCTCTGAGGGTTTCTCTCTCTCTCATGTCCTTTCATAAAGGACTCCAGTAAAAGATTAAGACCCACCTCGAATTAGGTAGGTTACATCTCAATTGAAACAACCAAATCAAAAGTTCCCACCCTCAGGAGGTCAGAACCCACAAGAATGAATTAAAAGAATGTACCCTATTATGGAGTATGTAACAGCTTCAAACCAACACACTGACTACTCAAAACCCAAGTGTTTCATTCTTTGTCTTTGTGAACCCATTTAAAGCATGTAAAATTACATTAGAGGTGATGTCATCAACATGACAATGTAAAACATCCCCTCAAAATATCTCCCCAGAGGTTCAGCAAATAAAATGAAAAATCCTATTTGCTTAGAACTCTGGGGGACAGTAGAGCTGGAGAAGGACTACACAAACACTGAATTGAAAAAATATCAGGTGGGAAGCTTCCATCCTGGACCTTCCATTCCACTCCCTCTCCTGTACACAGAACCACACAGCTTGGGAGTTGCTCAGAACAGTGGCTCAGATCTCTCTCACTTCCCACTGGGGATAGCGAACCCATGCATATCCAGCTCAAGAACCCAAGCCACAGTGACCCTGGGTTGGAACACAAGCCACTGAGGATTGCTGCGTGTGAAAGGACTCCCAGGAGGAAAAAAAATAAAAGATCATGTTAAAACTGTAGCTGGAAAATGCTGTGATCACTTGGTCCATTTCTGTTGAACACCTAAATGCAAAACAGACAGATTTGAGCAGTCAGAAGAAAGAATCAGCAAACTAGAAGACAGGACAATTGAAATCATACAGACAAGGGAACAGATAAGAGAAAAAGTATTAAAAAAATGAGCAGGACCTCAGGGGTATGAGTGAGAGCAAGAAGTATGGGAACATATATGCCATGGGAGTCCCAGAAGAAGAAGAGAAGGGTATTTGAGGAAATAGTGGCCTATGAAACACATAAATATACATGTCCAAGGCATGCAACAAACACCAAACACATACTACTCAGAATGTAAAATTCCATAAAGAAAGAATTCTGAAATTAGCAAGAAAAAAGCATTTGGTTCACATACAAGGGAACTTCAATAAGATTACATGCTGATCTCTCATCAGTAACCATGGAAGAGAGAAGGCAATGGTATGATATGTTTTACGGAACTAAAAGAGAAAAACTGCAAGCCCCCAATTTTTTATCCAGTGTGCTGGTATGAATCTGTTATGTGCCCCAGAAAAGACTATGTTCTTTTAATCTAATATCATGGGGCAGACCTATTGTTGGGTGGGTCATTTAGATTAGGTTGTCTCCATGGAGATGTGACCCCATCCATTCAAGGTGGGTCTTAATCCTTTACTGGAATCTAGTAAGAGAGCTCATGGGAAGAGAGCTCAAAAAGAAAATGCTCCAGGGGAAGCCAGAAGGACCCATGGGAGCTGAAAGAGCCATTTTGAAGCCAACCCAGGATAGAAGGGCCAGCAGATGTCACCATATGTCTTCTCATGTGACAGAATAACCCAGGATGACATCAGCCTTTCTTCAATAAACGTATCCTCTCCTTAATGCCTTAGTTTGGACATTTTTATGAACTTAGAACTGCAAATGTGTAATTTAATAAGTCCCATTTGAAAAAGCCAACCCATTTCTAGTAGATTGCATACTGGCAGCTTTAGCAAACCAAAACAGATTTTGGAACCAAAGAAGTGGGGCACTGTGATTTGCAAATACTAGCAATGCTGGAATGGCTTTATAAATGGACATGGGGAAGATTCTGGAAGAATTGTGAGGGGGTTGGCCAAAAAGGCCTGTGCTTTATGAGACTGTTGTTAGAAACATGGAAACTAAAGGTCCTTCCAAAGAGGTCTTAGACAGAAATGGTGAATGTGTCATTACCAATTGGAAGAAAAGTGATCCTTACTTTAAAGTGACAGAGAATTTTACAAAACTGAATACCACTGTTGGGTGAAAGGCAGAATTTAAAAGCAACAAGCTGGGCTATTTAGCTGAAGAAATTTTTTCAAAATTAAATGCAGAAAGTGTGGCTTGGTTTTTCCTTGCAGCTTATAGCGAAATATGAGAGGAAATAGAGAAGTTAACAACTAAACTCTTGGATGCAAAGGAACTAGAAATTGATGGTCAGGAAAATTCTGGGCTTCCAGAAAGTAAGACCCCAGAGACTAGTAGCCCACATGAAGATTTAACAAAACATCAAAGCAGTTAGCCATGTCAGGACAAGCCAGGCTTTGAGACGGAGTTATCCAGAAAGGATTTGTGAAAAGTCTCATTCTCTGATGGTTTTGACCCCTGTATGCTGCATGCCAAGCTAACAACTTTTTTGTGAGATCAGTGTGAATGGAGCCTGGACTATTAACAGCCTGGACTACAATCTGACAGAAAAGGAAGAAACAGATTGATGGAAAAATAACTTTTAAAGACGAACCATGGAAGCTAGGGTCTGGAACCAAGAAACTATGGGCTAGCTGAGAACTACCCATGCAATTGGAGAGGTGAGCTCACCCCAGAGGCAGAGTGCAGGCCTTCCACCTCATGGTTCAGAAAAAGTATTGCCGCTCCCATCCTCAGAGATGGTGGATCGTGTTCTCTGGAGACTGGGGAGAGCCTGGCCCACACTCCACTGTTTTGGGGGTTGAGCATGTGTCCTGGAGATGGCAGAGTGTCTGGGTGCCACCCAGATACTTGAGGAGGGTGGGGCCAAGAGCAACGTTGTCACCCAATTGCTCCCCAATGTTGCAACCCTCAGCCCAGTGTTTGGAGAGAGCAGGGCCACTGCATAAGCCCTTGGAGGGTGTGTGTGTGTCCAGTCCTGAGGATAAAAGGTTTTTATGTACATGATTCTCAGACTTTGAAATCTAATGGAGCTTACCCTGTTACATTTCAGAATTGTTTGGGAACTTTGACCCCTGTTTTCCTTCCAATTTCTCCCTGTGGCAATGGGACCATTTATCTTATGACTGCCCCTTCTTTGTATATTGGAAGCAAATAACTTTTTCTGAGTTTCACAGATTCACAATCAAAGTAGAATTTTGCCTTGGGACAAACCATACCTATAACTGAATTTGAAAAAACTTTGTATTTATTTATTGTTTGTCAATGAAATGATATACTCTTTTGTGATATTGTGATGAAATGAATGCATTTTGCATATGGAAAGAACATGTCTTTTTGGTGTCTAGAAGGTGGAATGTGCTGGTTCAAATCCGTATGTACCCCAGAAAAGATTGTTATTTTAATCCAATCTTGTGGGGGCAGACCTGTTGTTAGGTGGGACCCTTTGATTAGGTTGTTTCAATGGAGATGTGATGCTGTCCATTCAAGGTGGGTCTTAATCCTTTACTGGAATTCTTTTAGAGAGCTGATGGGAGAGAGAGCTCAGAAAGGAAATCCCCCAGAGGAGCCAGAAGGACCCACAGGAGCTGAGAGAGCCATTTTGAAACCAACACGGGAAAGAAGGGCCAGTGGACATTGCCATGTGCCTTGCCGTGCGGGAGGGGAACCACAAACACCATCAGCCTTTCATAAATGAAGACATCCTCTTGTTGATTTTTATTTTTACATTTTTATGAACTTAGAACCGTAAATTTTTAACCTAATAAATCCCCTTTGAAAAAGCCAATCTACATCTGTTTATTGTGTTCCAGAAAGTTTAGCAAACTGAAACACCCAGCAAACTACCCTTCACAAATGAGAGTCTAAAAAATTCACAGATAAACAAACTGAGAAAGTTTGCTGAGAAAAGACTTTCCCTACAAGAATTACCACAGGGAGTCCTGCAAGTTGAAAGGAAAAGACAGGATAGAGTAGTGTGTGATGTAGTGTGAAGAAATGAAGATTATCAGTAAGGATAACTAAAAGGGTAAATGCAAAACCCAGTAGTACTGTTTTCTCTATATAAAACTCTACTCTTTAATTCCTATAAGACTCAGAATAAAATTTGGCAAGAAATATCCATATTTCCTGATAACAGAGATGTAAAATATAAAATGGTAAAGGGGGACAGAAATAACATAGAGAGGGGAAACAGAGGGATATGGGAGTAGAGAATGTGCATGCTGTTGAAGCTAGCTTGCTATCTTTTCAAATTAGTAGGTTATAGATGTAGGTTTATTAATGTAAACCTCAGGGCAAAAACAAAGTATTTTTAAAATATGAAAAGAACAGAAATGAGGAATGGATTAGTCAGATATATCACAAAAGATAAACTGTACAGAAAAGGAGTTTACAATAAAGGACAAGAGAGAAAAAAATAAAAAGATGACATACGAAAACCAAAGGACCAAACAGATTAAATAAGTATTGTCTTTACCTTGACATTCAGTAAAACACTGAATGTTAATAGGTTTAATACCCATTCAAAAGACACTGAGCACCAGGTTGGATAAAAAAGCATGATCCAATTATATGTTGTCTACAAGAGACTAACCTTAGAACAAAGAGACAAATAAGTTGAAAGTGAGAGTTTGGAAAAAGGTATCCATGCAAATTGTAAACAAAAAGAGCTGGGGTACCTATACTTGTATCAGGCAAAATAGACTTTAAATGAAAAACTGTTATAAGGACAAAGAAGCATGGAATATATTAATTAACGGGGAAATCTACCAAGAAGATATATCATAACTATTTATGCACCTAACCACAATGTTCCAAAATACATGAGGCAAACACCAGTAAAACTGTAGGGAGAAATAGACACCTCTATGATAGTAGTTGGAGACTTCAATACACCACTCTTATCAACATAATATCTAGACAGAAGATCAATAAAGAAACAGAGAACATAGAATACTATGATAAATGAACCAAATCTAGTAGACATATACAGAACATTGCATCCCAAAACAGCAGAATATACATGATTCTAAAGGTCACATTTATCATTCTCCAGGATAGACCACATGTTGGGTCACAAAACAAGCCTCAAGGAATTTAAAATGATTGACATTATACAAAGCATATATCCTAATCATAATGGAATTAAGGTAGAAATCAATCAAAGGTGGGGAATTGGAAAATCCACAAATATATGAAAGTTAAATGACACTCTCTTAAGCAATCAGTGCATTAAAGAAGAAATCGCAAGGGAAAACAGTAAATATCTTGAAACAAATGAAAATGAGAACACAACATTTTAAAACATACAGGATGTAGTGAAGGCAGTATTGAAAGGAAAATTTATAGCACAAAATGCCTACATTGAAAAAGAAGAAAGAGCTAAAATCAAAGCCTTAACTGCACACCTGGAGGAACTAGAAAAAGAAAAGCAAACTAATCCCAATGCAAGCAGATGGAAAGCAATAGAAATATTAGAGCAGAAATAAAAGATAATTGAGAATTGAAAAAACACATAGATTTAACAAAGCCAAAAGTGTTTCTTTGAAAATACTAATAAAATTCACAAGCTACTAGCTAATCTGGCAGAAAAAGAGAGAAGACACAAATAAATAAAATCAGAAATGGGGGGGGGCATTAATACTGACTCTATAGCAATAACAAGGATCATAAGAGAATACTATGAACAAATGTATGCCAACATATTAGACAACTTAGATGATATTCCTAGAAACAAAACATTCCACCCTGACTTTGTAAGAAACAGAAGACCTCAATAGACCAATTATAAGTAAAGAGATTCAATCAGTCATCAAAAACTTCCCAATATAGCTTACCAGGTGTGTGTTACCAATCCTCCCAAAGGAATTAAGCCAATCTTGCTCAACTTATCCAAATAGCTTACCAGGTGTGTGTTACCAATCCTCCCAAAGGAATTAAGCCAATCTTGCTCAACTTATCCAAAAAATTGAAGAGGAAGGAACACTACCTAACTCATTCGATGTTGCCACCATCACCCTAATACCAAAGCCAGATAAGGATACTTCAAGAAAAGAAAATCACAGACCGGTTGCTGTTATGAATATGCAGGCAAAAATCCTCAACAGAATACTTGCAAAATGAATGCAACAGCATATTATCGGGATTATACACCATGATTAAGTGGGTTTATCCCAGGTATGTAAGGGTGGCTCAACATAGGAAAATCAGTTAATGTAGTGCACTGAATTAACAAAACAAAGAAAAAATGTTCATCTCTGTTGATGTACAAAGTGCATTTGACAAAATCCATCATCTTTTCTTCATAAAAACACATATATAGGGATAGAAGGAAATTTTCTCAACACAATAAAGGGTATATATGAGAAACCCACAGCTAACATCACACTTAAAAATGAAAGACAAGAGATTTCCCTCTGAAATCTTGAATAAGACAAAGATGCCCACTGTCACCACTGTTATTCAACATTGTACTGTGATTTCGATCCAGAGCTGTTAGGCAAGAAACAGAAATTAAAGGCATCCAAACTGGAAAGAAAGCAGGAAAACATTCACTATTGCAGATAACAAAATCCTATTTATTGAAAGTCTCTAAAAATCGACAACAGAGCTACTAGAGCTAATCCACAAAATTAGAAAAGTTGCAGGAAACAATGCAAAAAATCAATTGTGTTTCTATATACTAGTAATCAGCAATCTGAGGAGGAAATACAGAAAAAAGCATTTACAATAGCAACTAAAAGAATTTAATATGCAGGAATAAATTTAATCAAGGATGTAAAAGTACTTGTACATGATAAAGATGAATTTAACCAAGGATGTAAAGGACTTGTACATTGTAACTACAAAATATTGCCAAAATAAATCAAAGAAGATCTAAGTAAATGGAAAGAGATTCCATGTTCATGGATAAGAAGACTGAATATTGTTAAGATGCCAATTCTATCCAAAATAATTTATAGATTCATTGCAACCCCAATCAAAATTCCAACAGCCTTCTTTGCAGAAATGGAAAAAACAATTTTCAAATTTATTTGGAAGAGTAAGGGACCCCAAATATTCATGAACATCTTGAAAAAGAAGAATAAAGTTGGAGGAGTCATACTTCCTGACTTGAAAGCATATTGTAAAGCTACAGTAGTCAAAATAGCATGATCTTGGTACAACGACAGACATATTGACCAATGGAATTAAACTGAGTATTCAGAAATTGACTCTGACATCCAGGGTCAATTGAATTTATAAAAAATATTTTTATTCACAAATCTTCACACACATATAGTTCAAACATGATGTGCTAGTTTAAAGCTATTATGTACCCCAGAAAAGCCATGTCCTTTAATCCTTATTCAATATTGCCAAGTGAGACCTTCTTGATTGTTTCCATGGAGATGTGACCCACCCAATTGTGGATGGTAACGTTTGATTAGATGGTTTCCATGGAGATATGTCTCCACCCATTTAAGGTGAGGTTGCTTACTGGAGCCCTCTAAGTGGGAACCATTTTTGAAAAAATCTTTAGAGCCACCAGAACAGATAGAGCCCAGGGGAAGTTGTTGAAGAGAAAGCTAGCAGATCTTGCCATGTACCTTTCCAGCTGAGACAGAAATCCTGAACGTCATTGGCCTTCTTGAACCAAGTTATCTTTTCCTGGATGCGTTAGATTAGACAATTTTATAACCTTGCTTTAATTTGGGCATTTTCACAGTCTTAGAATTATAAGCTAGCAACTTAAATTCTCCTTTTTAAAAGTCATTCTATTTCTGGTATATTGCATTCCATCAGCTTACTAACTAGAACAGAATTTGGTGCCATGAGTGGGGTGTTACTACAGTTTGCAAATACCAAACATGTTGGAGCAGCTTTTTAAATGGATAAGGGGCAGATTTTGGAAGAATTGTGAGGAGCTTGATTGAGAAGACTGAAAGTGCTTTGAAAAACTGTTGGTATAAATGTGGATTCTAAAGATACCTCTGATGAGGCTTTAAACAGAAATGAGGAACATGTCATTCCAAACCGGAAGGAAAGCTTTCTTTTAGGTGGAAGGCAGAATTTGGGAATAATGAACATGGATATATAGCAGAATAATTTCCAAGCTAAATGTGGAAAGTGCAGTCAGGCTGCTCCTTGAAACTTACAATAAAATGTGAGAAGAAAGAGACAAGATTGAGAAATGAACTCCTGGGTATAAAGAAATTGGTGGTCTGAAAGGGAGACCCCAGAGAATAGTGTTCCACAAGAGGATATGACCAAACATGGAGACAGTCCTCCATTACAGGACAAGCGAGGATTTGAGATGGAGTTATCCAGGAAGAATTTGTGGAAAGTCCTTTTGTCTGATGGGCATGATCCCAGCCTATTTCATAGGAAACCAAAAAGAGTGTTGTGAGATCTGTATAAACAGAACCACTGCCAATCTAGTCTAAGAAGGGCAGGAAAAGGACACATTGGAAGAAAAATAACTTCAGAGTCAGTACTATGGAAGCTAAGTCTGAAGTCAAGAAACCATGGGCCAGGAAAGGGGACCCACCCAAATATTTGGAGAGGACGAGTTTGCCCCGAAGGCAGAGGAGGGCCTTCCATCTCGTTGCAGTGAAGAGTTGTGCTCAGGCCTTAGAGAGGGTGAAGCAGATTCCTTGGGTATTGGGGAGATCCTGGCTGCCACAACATTGTTCTGGAGGGATTGAGCATGTGCCCTGGAGATGGCAGAGGGCCTGGGTACAGTCCTAATGCTTGGAGAGAGTGGAGCCAAGAAAAAAGTCCAATGTCCCCCAACATATTTGGAGAGAAGCTGGCCACTGTCAAGGCATTTGGAAAGGGTGGGACTGCCACTTCCCAAAGCCCCGAGGATAAATGATTCTCAGAACTTGAAATCTAATGGAATTTTCCCTGCAGGTTTTCAAAACTGCTTGTGTCCAGGGACTCCTGTCTTCCTTCTGAATTTGCTCTATGGAAATGGGAATTTGTATCCTATGACTGTCTCTCCTTTGTATGTTGGCAGCAAATAACTTGTTCCGAGTTTTATAGGTCCAGTGCCTGAGAATAATTTTGCCTTAGGAAAGATCATGCCTGTAATTGACTTTGATGAGATGTTCTACTGTTTCTGACTTTATACTGTATTTGTATTGTTGCTGAAATGGTTTAAGGCTTTCTGATACTGTTAGGGGTTGAATGTATTTTTCATTTGGAAAGAACATATCTTTGGGGGGTCCAAAGGGTGGAATGTGCCAATTTGAAGCTGTTATGTACCACAGAAAAACCATGTCCTTTAACTTAAGAGGAGCCAGAGGCCAGAAGTCAGTGGGAAACTGGAAGAACAGACACAAGGAGAAGAATGTGCCATGTGATGGGAGATAGAAATTAAGCTTTGCTGATATCTTATTTTGAACTTTAAGTCTCAATCTCTGAGACAATAAATTCCTGTTATTTACACCAGCCTATTGTGTGATATTTGTTATAGCAGCATGGAAAAGTATGAAAGTGGGTATAACTTACAGAGAGACCAGACTTTTCATGATACCATGTAAAGTCTCTGCTTATGGGCTACTGTAGCTCTCAGAACCAGTAAGTTGAAAAAGAAAGCCTTTTGCTGTAAAACCTAGGATCTTGTTGAATGTAATCAACAATCAATGTGTAGATGTATTAACACAGTAAATTGATTATGGATGTATTAAGTGGAACTATAACAGGGATGCCAATCGTTCATATCATCCAGGAAATTTTAATCTAGGGGCATGGAATATATGCTTCAAAGGAAGCACAAGATAAAATATGAAGACACTGTCAAAACTATTATTAAGTGACAAGAGATTTATGAAGCCTTGTAGACATTTACATTTAAACCAAGATAGTTCAATAAGAAGGTAAGAAAAATGATTGTGTTGAAAATTTAGCTGAGTATAGTAGGAACATGACTGTCAAGCAGATCTTACTTTACCTCTATGACCCTTTAAAAGATAGATTCACCATCAATGGAAAAGAGAGGTAGGGTGGAATGAATCAAAGGTACACTTATTTGCCAGGTAGTAATTGCTATAAAATGTCTAACTTATTAAAGTTATAATGGGGGTGGTGGCAGCAAAGAGGCGTGGTCACTGGCATGTTCCAAGAGGCTCTCTTTATTTGAACAAGTGTTGCTTATTTGAATCAAGATCTCTGACAAGTTTTGAAATCACTTTTTTCTGTTTCTCTTGCATCAAAAGGCTAATTGGAGTAGAGTTTGCAGATTGTAGCAATTTATTTGGCACACTGGAAGTTTGGCTCCATCAAGGAAGCCTGATCACATGTAAAAATGGAAGTAGCTTCGATCTCCTAGGGATAGCTAACAAATTTTATAGCCAGAAAGGGGAAGTTTGCTTAAGTCCTATTGATTGGACACGGTTTTGTCCACCTTGTAGCAGCAGGTTTATGACAGGAAGGCTTTATTTTGTATTGGGCTAAAGGTAATATACCAAGGACTTGATTGCTATCAGGGTCAGTCATCTTGGTGGGTGTTCTGGTTTGCTAGCTGCTGGAATGCAATATAGTAGAAACAGAACAGCTTTTAAAAAAGGGAATTTAATTAGTTGCTAGTTTACAATTCTAAAGCTGTAAAGCAAGTCTATAGAAATGTCCAATCTAAGGCACCCAGGGAAATATAACTTGGTTCAAGAAGGCCGATGACGTTCAGTGTTTCTCTCTCAGCTGGCAGGGCGCATGGCGAACATGGCAGCATCTGCTAGCCTTCTCTTCAGGCCTCTTGCTTCATGAAGCTCCCGGGGAGGTGTTTCCCTTCTTCATCTCCAAATGCCACTGGTTGGTGGACTCTGTGGTTCTCTCATCCTTCTGTCATGGTTCTGCAGCTCTCTTCTTGTTCTCAAAAAGGAACTGTCTCCGAAATGTCTCCTTTTCTATAAGATTCCAGTAAACTAATCAAGACCCATGTAGAATGGGTGGAGACATGTCTTCAAATAATCAAATTTATTATCCAAAATTGACTGAGTCATATCTCCATGGAGATAACCAATCAAGTTTCCAACCTATAGTGCGGAATAGGGATTAGAAGAAACCTTTGATCTCACAAGATTGATTAGGATTAAAACATGGCTTTTATAGGGTACATAAATCCTTTCAAATCGGCACAGTGGGAATTTCAAATTTCAAAAGACATCAAGAGGAAACCCAAGAGGGAACTCAAAGAAGAAGAGTACACATTTTTCTTTTTTGCTCAGGGGTCACAGGCTTCCTCTATATAATTTTATCACTTGCCTCATATTAATTTATTTTTGATCAAGGCATTTTAAAAAATCATGTTCTAGACTTCTTTGAAGAATACTGGTCATTTCTGGGTGGTTGTAATGAGCAGGATTTGTGAAGCAAGGGTTGCCTATACCATTGGTGTCCTCTCTTAGTGTGGTTCACAAACTGGGTTCATCTGGTCCCTCCACGGTTAGAGGTGGACCTTTTCCTTTATGCTCGCAGAGGTTCCCTTTGAGTGTTTCAGTTGCGTGCTGATCAGCACATGCGTATGAAGAATATACCTAAGGCCTGGTAAAGAATATCTGATGGAATTAGAGTGAACAATTGCTGAAACTCCCATAGAGCATTTAGTGGTTGCCAGGTGCTGGAGGGAGGAGAGGAAGGGAGAGATTGCTAATGGGGAACAAGGTTTCTTTTCTGTGTGAGGAAAATATTCTAAAATTAGATAGTGGTAAGGGTTGAACAACTTTATGTGTATACTCACAACCACTGTTTTTCACAATTTAAAAGCGTTAATTTTATATGTGAATTAAATCTCAATGTAGCTTTTAAAAAAAATGTGTTCAGTGATTAAGAAAAAAGAAAGCCCAAGTCATTCTATTAATATCAGAAAAATCAGATTTCAATGTGATATTGTCAGCTATAAAAAAAGAATGATTTTATAATGATAAAGCTGTCAATTCCTTCAGTCCATCACAATTCCTAAGTAATTGTATACTTAGTAATAGATCTTCCAAATACATGAAGAAAAATTGATAGAACTGAAAGGAGAAATAGGTGAATTTACGGTTATTGCGAGAGATTTCAATACCCCTCTGTCAAAAATTTGTAGATGAAATATAGAAAAATCAGTAATAATATAGAAGATTTGAACAACATAATTAGCCAACTAGACCTAATTAATATTTATAGAACATTATGCCCAATGACAGTAGAATGTACTTTCTTTTCAAGTGCATTTGGAATATTCACCAAAATAGACCGCAAATATCATCAAACAAGTCTTACACCAAGTATGTTGTATGAATAATGGAATTAAATTAGAAATCCTTAACAGAAAGATACATAAAGAATCCCCCAATATTTGGAAACTAAATAACACTCTTCTAAAGAAGAAATAAAAAAGGAAATTAGAAAGTATTCTGAATAGAATGAACATAAAAACACAAAATATTAAAAGAAATATCGTGGGATGGCACTAAAGCAATACTTAGGGGAAAATGTAACAACTGCGTTAGGAAAAAAAGGTCTGAAATCAATATTATCAACTTTAATCTTAAGAAACTAGAAAAAGAAGAGCAAATAAAACTCAAAGAAGCAGAAAATAATATGAATCAAAGTGAAAATCAACAAAATAGAATGGAAAAACAATAGAGAAAGATCAATGAAATCACAAGATGGGTCAATCAATAAATTAATCTTTACCCATACTGATCAGGAAAATAGCAAGAAGACAAAAATTAGCAATATTAGGAATGAGAGAGGTGACAGGTGCTACAGATTTTATGAACAACGAAAATGATAAGGAAATATGAATATATGTCTATGACAATACATTTAACGACTTAGATGAAATGGACCTTTTTTGAAAGATACAAACAACCAAAGTTCATTCAAAAGAGAAATAGATCATCTGAATAACCCTATATCTGCTAAAGAAATTTAATGTGTTGTGGAAAGAACTTCCAGAAGGAAAATTCTAGGCTAGGTGGCTTCAGAATTTCAGCAAAGTTTACCAAGTTCTTAAGGAAGAACTAATACTAGTTGTTCACAAATTCTCCCAGAATATTGAAGAAGACAGAATACTTATCAGGCCAGCATATTCATGGTACCAACTTTAAACAAAGACATTTCAAAAGAAAATGATGGACAATAATGCCACAGAAAAGATTTTAAGCACAGTTTTAACAAATTGAATGTACCAAATAGAAAAGGTTAATCCATAATGACAAAGCAGAATTTATCCCAGAATTTTGGTTTACATTTCAAAAATCAATCAATGCAACTTGCCATATTAACAGATTATCATGTCACTCAGATCAATCAATACAGAAAAGCATTTGATGAAATTCCACATCCATTTCTGACAAAATTTCTACCAAACTATGAAGAGAAAGAAACTTAACCAGATAAAAGGCACCTATGAAAACCCTATCATTAGCATTGTACCTATGGTGAAACAGTAAATGCTTTCACCCTAAGATAAGGAAAAGGCAAGTATGTGTGTTCTTACTGAAGGTCGTCACCACTATAATAAGTCAAAGAAAAGAAATAAAAGGCCTCCACATTGAAAAAGAAGTAAAACTGTCACTATGATTGCTAACGTAGAAAGCACTAGGTAATCTAGAAATAAGTTACTACATATAACATGAATTTAGCCAGTATACAAAGATCAATTGAATATCCATATACTAGCAATAGATAATTGGAAATTGAAATTTAAAAGTAGTGCAATTAACAAAAGCATAACATTGAAAATTTGCATGTGGCAAATTTGTTAAAGTGCTGTACTGAAAACTATAAAATATTGCTGAAAGGAGTTGAAAAATACAATTAATAAATGTTCGTGTGTGAGACTATTCGATATTTCTAAGGTGTCAGTTATCTCCATGTGATTCTGTAGATTGATATTCTATCCCAATGATCATCCTTGTAGGCTTTTGTGTGTGTGTGCATGTGGGAACTGGGAAGTTGATTCTGAAATTCATAGGCAATGCACAGGGTAAAACAATCTAAGAAAAAAATAGCCTTGAAGCACTTATACTACCTGACTTGAAGATTTATTATAAATCTACAATAATCATGTCAGTGTAGTTTTTGTGTCATGGATGATAGATAACTCATTGAAAAAGAATGGTTAGTCTAGAAATAGAACCATGCACATATGGTCCAGTGTTTTTGGATAAAAGTATAAAAGCAATTCAGAGGAGAAAGGAGAGTTATTTAAATAAATGTATGTTTGCAAAAGAAATGCATTTCAATGCATACAAAGTTATATAATCTTGTTGGAAAACAGTTTGGTAGTTTCTTAAAATGTTAAATATAAACCTGATCCAACCATTCTACTCCTAGGAAATTTCCCAAGGTAAATGAAAATATATGGACATATCTGAATACCAGGAGTTGTGCATATATACTCATAGGAGCTTTTAATAATAGTATTAAAAACATAGGCATCCATTTTGTTTTATCAATATGATGAAATACTACTCAAGAATAAAAAGAAAAGAGTCATAGATAAAATAAACAACATGGTTGATCATCAAAATAATTAGGCTGAATGAAAGAAGCCACCTTCATCCCCAAACAATGCACATATAGGTTGATTTCATTTATTAAACATTCCCGAAAAGGAAAACTAATCTTTAATGGCTGAAAGAATATTGATGGTTGTCTAGAGTTGAGGATGGGCTGGGAGGGATTGAAAGGCAGGTTTACAGAGGGACATGAGGAAATTTTGGATGTGATGCATATGTTCACTAACTTAATTGTGCTAACGATTTCATTGGTGTGTATGTATGCTGAAATTTATCAAGTTTCCAACTAAAATATGCTGTGAATTGTATGTTAATTATACCTCAATAAAGCTGTTTAAAGATGATGTGTAAAAGGGGGCACATTTTGAGTTTAGAAGCTGAAGCACAAATTGTTTCTGTGATGGTTTAAAAAGAGCAACTATGCTGAAAACACCCTTCTCCCAAATATTTTACCTATATTATTTCATTTAGAGTTTCAAGAGCACTTTGATATAGGAAATACTATCTATTTTTAAAAGAGAAATGTTTGGCTTAAGGAGGTAAAATGTCTATTAAGTGAAGGCAGGTTATGGAGCAAGATTCTGCCCTTTTGACCACTATGCTTTCCTGTGTTTAAAGAGGGGGATTTAGGTATTTTTGTTGACTTTAAATTAAATATATGCTAGCCTATTGTCTGCAGCCTTAGACTTATTAAGTCTTAAAGTGATTACAAGTAGAATTTTAATATTCATGGAAATGGAGCAGATCAGCTCTCTGTATTTTGTATTAACCTGTGTTCATTTGAAACATGGGGTTGGCTTCTGCTCTTTGAATTTTCAGAAATAACCATAAGCTTGCATTTCTTCAGTGGAGCAATCACAATGTGAATTGACTTGGAAAATATGCCATGAATGTTTAGTTAAAAGATTGAACAGCCCGAATAAGGTAAACGGGGCATGATTGTAATCCTGTAAAATCTCCATGACTGCTACAGGGAACAATGCCACATTTCTTTGGGGTAGCTCCAGAGAGAAATATTAGGCATCACAGAAGCAGAATTGAATATAAAAACTTTCCCCATTGGCACTGTAAAGTGAAAAGCTGGGTTTCCTTTAGAACTAGAAGCCTCCAATATGATATACACATCATGGGTGCTGTTCACAGCAGCTGGATTGCACTGAAGAAGGGATCTGAGTTTTGGGCTACTTGTGAATCAATAATCTTTAAATTCCTTTCCTACTCAATAAAAATGAAAAGGAATAAGCAATTTCCTCAATTAAATATGAATATATACAAAAAATTACACATAAAGAGAAAGTAGTAGATGATATATGAAATAACCATGGCAAAATTTAAAACGTTTACTATATATCAAAGATTCATGCATAATCTCAGTTTATCCCTACAGCAACCCCATGGGATAGGTACTATCATCTTCCTTTTACCAATGGGGGAGTGAAGTTAAGAAATGTTAAGTCATTTACGCAAGGATGCACAATACAGCTAATCGGCAGGGGAATTGGGATTTGAACTCAGATCCTTCTGACTACATATTTACAATGCTGAATGACTGCACTATTCTTGTTTGTTGATAAATTTTAAGACAATGCTTTGAAACTCTAAATAGGTTTTTACAAATACATAATGTAGTAGAAAAAAATTAAATATGAACACGGAGGAAAAAGTCATTCCTGGTTGCAATGATGAGGGAAAGCTAAAGACTTTTACATTATTGGGGGTTAGGCTTTAAAGAAAAAGAAGGCTTTCTATCAGGACAACAGGCTTGCAATTCATAAAAAAATTGCCCATACAAAGGGCAAGTTTCACAGATCAAGAATAATCCTTTAAGTTGAATAGAGTATAATATTTATGTGATAGAAGGATGGAGAGTAAACCTGAAAAGTGTACTGCACCCAGATTTTTCATGCCTTTAAATGTAGAAATCTAGGCTTTGGTTCTTTTTTTTAAAAAAATAAATTCTGGTCCATTAGGGCATTTTGAGCAAGATACTGACATGATCTAAAGAGTGCTTTAAAATGATGAACTACATAATCATTTTACACATTCTTACCCACTGGTGGAGTAGGAAAACTATTGCAAATGCTGGTGGGGATATTGTATATTGGAATAGTCCATGCTCAAGATATTCAGTCCTCAGGGTAATTGGATGACAGTGGTAATAAATAGTAAGGGATACAATTCTCAAATATCAGGTAAAGAAGCAGAAGGAGTGAAAAAAAGGAGAAAAGACTCAGATCACAACTTCTGGGAAGACTGCTTTACCTTGATATTTATCTTAAAGAATAAAAGAAACTTAAGAATTTGAAAGGTCAACATTGTCTGACCTCAGTGTGGTAATCAAAAGGCCACATCTCATATAGACAATATAACATACAAATTCAGTGAATTGAAGTCGAGAGCATGGTTTATCAGGTTGGGGGCAATTGTAAAGGGTTCTAGATTGTAAGCTTTAATAGCACTCACATATATTCAGGAGTTGTAACTGTTATTTCTAAATTCTGAGATACTGAGCTGTTTGTATATAACCTGGTCAGTCCCAGAAACTTTGGGTATTTATGTGACACCTGAGACTCAGAATTAGAGCTCTGAATCTGTGAAAGTCAGCAGTACCCCAACCAAGAACTGTTTAAAAGAGTTGAAAAAGGGATCAGACTTTGACTAGAGATATGAATGAAGCTGATCTGGATAAGACTAAGCTAAATCAGAATATAAGGAAAAGGATGATATTGCCCATATTTTAAAACTTCAACTTCTATGTGAGACCAAAGGTAGACATGTTTATTTGATGCAAAATTCATATTTTGGGTAGCTTATTACTTAATTTAAATTGTATGGTCAGTTTAGTTGAACACCATAAGTACATGAAATCTTGAATAAAGAATGAGATTTTGTTGATTTTTCTGGGTTAGTGTGATCCCCCGATATATTCCAGAGTAATTTGGGCAATGAATAAAAAAATACTTGCAAAGTCCCCTTGGGGGACTGGGGAAAAAAGAGGAAATATTCAATTTTCCCATTTGGGGAATTCCTGATATTCTTGCAAGCAATGGAGACAACCAAATCAATAGGCCGAGCGCTGGATCTTGAGGTTTGCCCCTGAAAAATTTATTCCTGCAAAGAATAAGCTAATCCTACTTATAATTATGCCTAAGAGTCATCCCCAGAGAACCTCTTTTGTTTCTCAGATGTGACCTCTCTCTCTAAGCAAACCTGGCAAGTGAACTCACTGTCCTCCCCTTTACGTGAGACATGACTCTTAGGGTTACAGCTCTCCCTAACAACGTGGAACAGCACTCCTGTGATGAGCTGGGACCTGGCATGGTGGGATTGAGAAAGCCTTCTTGACCAAAAGCGGGAAGAGAGAAATGAGACCAAATAAAGTCTCAGTTGTTGAGAGATTTCAAACAGTATTGAGAGGTTACCCTGAAGGTTATTCTTATGTATTATATAGTTATCCCTTTTTAGTTTATGATGTATTGGAGCGGCTGGAGTTCAGTGCCTGAAACTGTTGTGTTCCAGTAGCCTTGATTCTTGAAGACAATTGTATAACATTACAGTTTTTTACAGTGTGACTGTGTGATTGTGAAAACCTGTGTCTGATGCTCCTTTTATCCAGAACATGGATGGATGAATAAAAAGAAATGTGGATAAAAAAATAAATAAATGAAAGGGGGGATAAGGGACAAAATAAATTGGGTAGATTGAAATACTAGTGGTCAGTGAGAGGAAGGGATGAGGGTATGGGATGTATGAGTTGTTTTTTTTTTTTCTTTTTATTTCTTTTTCTGGAGTGATGCAAATATTCAAAAAATGATCATAGTGATGAAGACACAACTAGGTGATGTTATTGTGAGCCATTCGTGGTACACCATGTGTGGGCTGTATGTGTGTGAAGATTTCTCAGTAAAAATATTAAAAATATTTTAAAAGGAGACCACATCTTCTCAAGACTACCCATCAGGGGAGAAGAGGTAGTTTGCTGTCCACAACACTCATTTTCCTCTTCTTCCAGAGAAATACGATTCTAGCCATGCCCATGGCAGCTCGGTGGACATTTTCTGGCCTCTCTCATGGTTGGGTGTGGCCATATGACTATGTCATTTCCCATGGAAAGTTAATGAAAAAAATATATATATATAACTTTTGGGTCTGCAGAGTGAGACCTCTGGCTTCAATTAAGCAGATGACAGCAAGCTCATAAGTGGTAATGGACAGCATATTACGCAGGGTTCTCTTGAGAAATAGAACCAATACCATATATATATATATGTGTGTGTGTGTGTGTGTGTGTGTAAATATTATGAAATTTGTTGTAGGATTTGGTTCACATATCTATGGGGATTGGCAGGTTAGAATTCTAAAGGGCAGATGGCATGTTGGGAACTCCAATGGAGGTTTCAAAGAACTCCCCAGGAAAGCTGGCTGGCTGAAGCAGAAATAAAAAATTTTCTGTCTGTTGAAGTTATCAGTTTTCCCTTTAAGGCCTACAACTGATTGAAGGAGACTTCTTTCTTTGCTGAAGGCAATCTCCTTTGTTGATTATAGATGTAATCAGCAATAGATGCTGTTCTAGTTTGCTAGCTGCAGGAATGCAACACACCAGAGACGGATTGGCTTTTAATAAAAGGGGATTTATTTTGTTAGTTCTTCAGAGGAAAGGCAGCTAACTTTCCACTGAGGTTCTTTTTTACATCAGGTACAGGATGGTCTCTGCTGGCCTTCTCTCCAGGCCCCTGGGTTCCAACAACTTTCCCCGGGGTGGTTTCTTTCTGCATCTCCAAAGGCCTGGGCTGAGCTGAGAGTGCTGAGATGAGGAATGCTGAGCTGCTTAGGCTGTGCTGCATTGCGGTCTCTCATTTAAGCACCAGCCAATTAAGTCAAACGTCCTTCATTGCATCAGGCATGCCTCCTAGCTGACTGCAAATATAAATCAGCAGCAGATGAGGTTCACGTACCATTGGCTCATGCCCACAGCAACAAAACTAGGTACGCTCACCTGGCCAAGTTGACAACTGAATCTAACCACCACAGATGCATTCAACTAACTAATGATTTAAATCCACAAAATACTCTCACAGAAACAATTCAAGCCAGTGCTTGCTTGACCACACAATTGGACACCATAACCTAGTCAAGTTATCACATGAACTTAACCTTCACAGACAGATTGTAAGAAGGAGCTTGAGTCTTTGGGTGTTCACCCCTGCATCCCCCAACCCCCCAATCTGGAATGTTCATCTTGGCTTGATATGTAAGTTAAACTCCTTTAATATTCAGTATTATTAGCTCTTTGTTACACTGGTCTCATTCAAATTTACATTTCACCCTATTTCAATATTGGAAAGTAATTTTTCTCTGAATGGCAAAGGAAATGGAACTCCCTCAACAAAATAAGAAATATAGGTATTTCCATAACTGATTGGTGCAGGAGAACATTATATGCATTATATTTCATTCAGTTATTTTGACTCTTTTGGAAGAATTCTATATAAATGTCACGGACCAGCCTGTCCCCAAGTAAATGGGGCCCACCAAGAGGAGTAATGTGTATTAAAAAGAAAAAAAAAAGTGAGTTGTATGTGTATGTACTTTTTAGGTAGCTCAAATTCCTTTACTATGAACTTCTCAGCCTTTAGTAACATGTATTGAGAATGTCTAAGAAAGAGGTATTGTATGCCATGTTTCCCACATTTGTTTGACCTCAGAACTAATTTTCTTTTCTCTTGGGGTTTCTTGAGAGAACAATGTTCCATATTCAAGAGCAGTGTTTTGCAACCATCAGTAACTCTGTCAGTTAAATTCTTATTATCTTATTCTCTTTCCTTCCTTTTTATAAGTAGGGGCACCATACATCCTAGTTTGCCTAGGATAAGAAGTCTCATTTTAAGTTTACCATCTCTGTGTAAATTTTTAAACATTTTTCAATTGTAAAATATAACATATACAAAAAAGCAATAATTTTCAAAGCACATTTTAACAAGTAGGTACAAAACAGATTTCAAAGTTTGATATGGGTTACCATTCCACATTTTCAGGTTTTTCCTTCTAGCTGCTCCAAAACACTGGAAGCTAAAAGAAATATCATAACAGCTATTGAGCCGCCACACTTGTTTGTTAAATCCTATCTTCTCTATTATAACTCCTCCTTCTCCTTTGATCCTACTCCCAATCTGTGGGGGTCTCTGGGCCCATTCTAACTTTTTCATGTTGAAAACAGGTATCTGTAATATGGGATAGGGGGATGGAATTACTTGATATTTTTTGAGACGTTCGGCCTTCTGGCTTTAGGATTCATCTGGCCTAGGAACCCTCTGGAGGGAAAAGAAATGTAACAAAATAAGATTATCAGTGGCTAAGAGACTTAAAATGGAGTTGAGAGGCTATTTTAGAGGCTATTTTGCATACTCTTATGGAAGCTTTAGCTGAATATTGCTGATTGCCATAGTTTGTCATACCTCAACCTTTTAACCCTAAAGAGCACCTAGGGCTCTAACTGAGACTCTACAAAAGTTTCATGTGTCGTTTACTTTCCTGAAACCTGTAATTTTTATTAATGTCCTAATCATTCTCATAAGGAGCTCAGGTTTGGATGACAAAGCATATGGCCACCTTACTTCTAGGTGACCAGAGTTGTGGGTTGGCATTTCTTGGTTGTTCATCTTTTCCTCTCTTCCGTGTTCTTTGCTTCCTTGGTAAAGGGTTAGCTTATTGTTCAATATGATAAGATTACTGGATAGAAATTCCCTAAACGTTTAAGAGGCAAGGTGAGATATTTGGGTGAGGTAATGATGTCAATATTTGAAGAAAATCAAAACAATGCTAGTTTAAAAATTTAGACAAAATTCAGTGAAAATTGAAGAAAACAAATTAATTATGGAACTGGATTGCTCATTCAAGGATTATCACTAGCAGCCAATTAAATTATTTAACTTGGACTGAAAATGGCCTTTCAAAGTGTGATAGCGAGAAATTAGTGAAATAGGAGAATGTTGAAGGATGGGGTAAAAGCTCGGACTGATCAAAGGACATCTCTAAAATATTAAATGAAGAATGGATTTATTGGAATATTCCAGAAGTATGCTAGGAATCGGGATGTTAGAGCTCCCTGTAACACTGTCCTTACTTCAAGAGGCAGATGTTTGGTCCAGGGGGATGAGCCAGATAATTATACAGTGTGATAATTGCTGGGAATACTATGGTCAATTAGCATGATATTATTATTTCTACCGGTATTATTGCATGCAATAATTACTTACTCTTTGCCAGGCACTTACCTGTGCTATTTCAGTGATTTCTCCTGATAATGGCATAATGTATATCTTTAGTGTACCATTTTACATATCAGAAAACTGAGCCTTAGGTAATTAAAGTTACTTACCCAAAGTCACACATAGTATTTAATTAATTTCCAAGAGTGAACCATATGTGGGAAAAAATTTCTTCCTCACCTCTACTCTTTTCACATAGCCATAGGTGGGGAAGGGGTTGAGAAAACTTTTATTTGTGCAGAGAATACAGAGCCTACATGCATTTTCATGAGTCTGTTAGGCCCTGAATGCTATGATTTAATACTCACTTTCAGACTTTTAATCACCTCATTTTTCCCCTCATTAAATATTTTTCAAGGTAAAACAACAAATCATATTTCTATTGGGGTACTAAGGACAGATTTATGCACATTTTACTTTTGTCAATAGCATGATATTGCACAGAAGCCACAGAGGCCACATTTATTCCATCAGGGAGGGGCTGGTATGTTAAAGGGTGACCTGAAAAACACAAAATTAAAATATATATATGGGTGATCCAGGTATCTTTCACCACCAATTGCTGAAGAGAAGTTGGGTGATTGAGCTTTAACACCTATTTGGGTCTGAGTCCCTGCCTAACACCCACTTCTCACTTAATTGCATGCATTCAGAGATGCCCCCACATTTTTAAAAAATGATGAAAAATGAAACTGAACTTTGCATAGTTGAAATGAGAACTGCATTACCGCACATTTATTTTTAATTATTCAAGATTCTGAGAAATGCAAAGTATAAATGAGGAAAAATACGGTCTTTAATTGAATTCAACATCTATTTCAATAGAGTTGCAGTAATCCTATAAGTCAGAGAAATTCTGCAAAGGGAAAGCATTTTCATTTGCATCTGGCATGGCTGGAAATGATATGCAAAGATGGGGGAGAGGCATTCTTCGCCTGTCAGATAGGGAGAACTAGATATGACATTGCAGTTAGCTGTGTAACTAAATCACGCTGGAATCTCCAAAAACCATTTCAGAGGACCAACACTAACAACAACAGAGCGATGATTAGCTAGAAAGCAATGATCACATCAATAAAAATAATAGTTAATATTGAAAATAACAAGAACAGCACATCATTTGACATTTACAAGTGTGTTTTCTACTTGTTCTTTCTTGAGGATGTTGATCATCATGCTATTGACTCATAGACTTTGAAATCTCTGGTTGTGGTTGTGATGGCCAGAACTATTTTCTCTTTAGATCTTCATTCATCCAGTTCACATCATTTGACTTAATGAACGTGGTAACTCTATTGCCTAGAGAGAAATACATTTGGGATCAAGTAATTGACTTTGCTCAAATATCATAAACAAACAGATGCCCTTACTTCTCTTTGTTGGAGGCAATGAATACAATACACTATTTCTCTACAGCCTCTATGATTTCCATTATAATCAAGCAGTGCCCTGATTCTCAAAGCAGCTAGGAATGTCCCTTCTCCAGCAGTACTTCAGAGCCCTCCAGGTGATTCTGATGCACATTCAATCTGAGAAGCACTGCTATAGCACAATGCTTAATGTAAAACATGACCACAATTTGACACTCACCAAAACATATGGAGGGGAGGACAGCTTTCAAACTCTCACACCAATGGAGATAAAACATCTGTTCATCTATACTTAGTACTAAAATGAGATGCTATATATTTTTTTCTTCTAAAGGGATTAAGAAGTGGGAAGGGCATATGAATGAAACTAGCATTTGTGTAGTGCCCACATTGTACTAAGGCTTTTCACTCCAACATCTCATCTTCACCAACAATCATACGAAAAAAATAAGCATTATCCTTATTTTAAGGTTAAGGATAACCTGAGATTGTAACTTAACCCAATGAATGTTTAAGTTCAGTTTGTCACAAGGACAAACAAATGTGTTTCCTTTCTGTGGTCAAAACTCAAGTGCTTAAAGATGTTATATATAACTATGAATAAGTGGAATAGAGCATTGTGTAAATGACAAAGAGTACACATTTGATGGCCAAGGGCAATTGATCTCAGCCTTGATTTGGGGAAAATCAGAGAGTTTGGGGAATGGAGAACTGGGGAAGAATCATCCTCTGAAGGTGGCAGCTACCACTGAGCTTTTCCAGGTTGTGGCCAAGAGTATTGTAGGCCCAAAATTGCCAAATCTTCTGATTTATTCCAGGGAAATCAGAAATTAAAATTCATACTGATTTTTAGTGCTGGCATTTAAATCGTATACCTTAAAATCATTTTGCAAGCAAAACTAAATACACCTGGTGGTTGAATTGGGCAAGGTGGCAACCTCTGATATATAGCAATGTCAGATCCAAAGTCTGCTTGTTCCCAAATGCCTGCTTCTGTCTGAGGCCTGTACTCTCTACCAGCTTGATAGAAACACCATGAGTATCAGTTTAAATAAAAATTTCATACATTCAATCTATTTTCATTTATTTCATAAAATTATTTATTTTGGCATTTACTCAGCCCAATGCTTAGTATCTCATCCTTCTGGGGAAAAAGGTATAGACTTCTATATCTGAAAAAGCTCACTACACTCAGCGTATCAGAGGCTGCAGGGCAGCTGCTGTGGGAGAGGGCATCTAATGGGATGGCTTCTTCCCATTAGGATATTTGCATCAGGATGAAGTTTCCACACTGGCAAGAGACCCCACTGTTTCACTGTCAAACAGGTGGAGAAACAATCAATATTTCTGTAATTACTCTGCCTCCTCTTTGGCATAGTTAACAAAGTAATCCAGTCGCGTGCAGTTTCTACGCACAGAGCTTTTTAAAATTCTTGATTTTATCCTTCTTTACATATTTATTACAACTCTTGGACTGATCCATGCAAACTGGCTGAGAGTCACCAGCAGAACGAGCCCCACTGGTGCCCGCTGTCCCCAGACTATCAAACCATCAGTGAAGATTGGACAGGTCCTGATGAAATAAATGTTGGCTCCTGACGCGTCCAATTTTGCGCACTCCTCCGTGTCACTGGCTCAGGCTTGTCCAAGATTGAGATATTTGCAAACTGTCATCTTTCATAAATATCTGCCTTGAGTGACACTTGCTCCCCTCCCCTTCCAATGCTTCTCTTTGAAATGCACCTGGCTGGAGCCTTGCCTGAGGAATTTCATTGCTTGTGATATGTGATTAGCAAAGGGTTCTTTCCTCTGCCAGGTGCCTATGGCTTCTCTCTCACTCCTCTCCCCAAACAAACCCTGCCCCCGCCTAACCTTCCCTTCCTGGTCTTCCTCCTCTACCTCATTTGGCAAAACCGGAGTCATAGTCCTAAAATGCTCAAGACAGGAAATTTGTTGATGGTATTACGTGCTACTCTAAAAAACATGCTGTCTTCAACTTGCCAACATTACAGTGAATTAAAAACAACCAAAAGTTCGTCAAAGCTTTTCGAATTAATTTAACCTTTTCTCAACACATAATCCTACAAAATCTCCAGGTGAGACACTCAGAATGTTAATATGCTTACAGGAAAGGATATAGTCTTTTCAAATGCTCTTTTAGCCCCGGACTCTAGCTGAAATGGAAACAGCATGTTCTAATGACAAAGTTAGTAACCATATCCTTTATCATTTCCATATCCTGATTTTTCAGGATTGATGTAAAAGCCCCCTGAAGCAGCCAACACTGCCACCAAACAAATGAATCAATATGCTTGCACATAAATGTTGGGATTAATATAAGCACTGAGTTATCAAACTGAAATCTCCAGCTGGAAAGGGATCACAACATTAAATGGAATTACCCCTCATTAGAAATAAATATATACAGATTATAGGATAATCAAATATTCGCAGTGCTTAACATATTTGATTATATATCCCATGCATAATTTATCTGAAAGAGGTTTAGTCTCCTGATATAGAATATTTTCTATGTATTTTGATTGGAGAAATTTTGATCAGTGGGATTAAGAGAAATTCTAATTTTCAGTGAAATCTTGGTAGATTTTTAATACCTGTAAATAATATGATTAGTACATTAAACCCTCAGCAACTTTATTTTTGCTGCAAAATTCTGCAATGTTTCAATCTATTATCAACTGAATATTATTTAAATCTAGTGCTTAATGAATAAATAGTTTCTCTGTAGGTGATATGAGGATGACAGGTTGGTATTATAAAACCCAAAATATAGTTTTGCTCAGTATAACAAATAGTACTGTCTTATTTCTGACTTTCATGGCAAAATGAAAATTTTCATGTGATAAATGAAACATAATAATCTAATATCACAAACAATATAAAGTCTATGCTAGTATTTTGGCATTTATGTAATGCAATTAGCCTGCCCATGCCAAAAAAAATATGAATATCACTGGGAAAGAAAATTTCATACATTTAATCAATTTTCAAATATTTCATTGGTTATAGAGATGTTTTCTTATATTCAATTAAAATTTTCATATTGATAGTTAATTTCCTTTCTGCTCATTCATATCAGATATAGCAAAAATGAGAACCCAATCATTCAATTACATTCAACTTACATTTTTTGGAGTTTCTATCATGCACAAATTACTGAACAAGTCTAAGCACATTCACAAATTTTATATCATATATTCTTTTCTTTAACTTTTTATTGTAGTATTATATATATATATATGTAACACAAAATTTCCTTTTTTAAACCACTTTCAAGAGTACAATTCATGAGTATTAATTACTTTCACAATATTGTGCTAACATTCCACCATCCATTACCAAAACTCTTTCATCACCCCAAGCAGAAGCTCTGCATGCATTAAGCAATAACTCCTCGTGCCTCTCCTCCCCTCAAGCATCTGGTAACCTCTAATCTACTTTCAGTCTCTATGAATTTGTTTATTCTAGATATTTCGTATAGTGTGATCATATAACGTGTGTGCCTTCGCGTCTGGCTTATTTCACTCAATATCATGTCTTCAAGTTTCATTCATGTATAATGTGTTTCAGAATTTCATGCCTTTTTTACAGTTGAATAATATTTCATTGCATGTATATAAAATGTTTATGCTTTCATCTGTTGATGGACATTTGGGTTGCTTCCACTTTTTGGTTATTGTAGAAAATGCTGCTATGAATATTGGTGTACAGATAATCCGTTTGAGTCCCTGTTTTCATGCTAAATGGAAAGTGCTACAATTCACGTTTTACCAGTATTTAAACTCTAGTTCAGAGACTTTAAGAAACTTGCCTCTAAAGGCAAATGTGTTATTGGCTGGCTGGCGGTAGAAGTGAAAGCATAACTGGATTCTGTTCCCCTCGATTGTGTTTTTGCACTTCTCTTTTCTCATTTTCTTTTGGATAATTGTCAGTCGTGACTGTGCTAACTCAATAGAGTTAAAAAAAAATCTAGAGCTTCAGCAATTGTAAACTTTACACACACTTCTTATTTTACAAACTTTAAATCAACTTTCAGGCTCTCTAAAACCTGAACACTTTTATCCATCAGGATTTTGTTTTTTAAAGGTTCTATGACTAGAATATGAGCTCTTTCACTAAATTGTCCAAGATGCAAGATATGAATGTAATCCATTTAAAGAACATTTGCAATGTTCCATAGCTGACATATTGAGAGGTATTCCTCATTCCTTGGCAGTATGATCAATATTTATATGAAGACCTATAATGTGTATCAGAGAAGAGATTATTACTTTGACAAAGAGGTGATTATTTTAGACTTAGATATCTTCTGGGATCCTTCCAACTCTAAGCTTGTAAATCTACAGGAAGTAATAATACAATTAACTAGCTTCAATGTATTTTTTAAGCATTTCCCAAGGATTCATTTGAATGATTTAGACTATTGATTTGCATTTCCAATAAAGGTCTAGATACTTAAAATATTTAATTTTCATTTATTTGCCTGACTTGGAGTCACTAATACATGCTAAAAGATTCTCCTTTTGCATTAAATCATTAATAGAGCAATTAAAGAGGTTCTTTTTTCCTTCGTTCCTTTTGATTTGATTTTGAGATTTACTGTGTAATGACTATCTTTGATTCAGAGAGAGATAACGTTAACATATGACATTTTGTATATCTGAACTCACTGATGAGCCAAATATTAAAAACTTCCTGAATAATATAACCTTGAGTTTTTATCAGTCTAATACATGTTTATCAACTTCCTTCATTTGTGGGTTTTAATTAGTGGTTTTGTGATCCTGTGGTTCTTATTTCTCGGAAGTAATTTTTCTGTTGTTTTCTCATTTTGGAACTTTGCATCCATTGGAAAAGCCAAATGAGAATGGAAACATCTCTTTCAAATTAAAATGAATTTTTTTTTTATCCAGAAAGCACTTCACAAAGATACACATGATGATATCAGTCATTAGAGGAAGGGCTATAGTCTCTTTAGCAAGTTATTACACATCAACTCTATCGACATAGTCACTGAACTGATAGTTCAAAGGTGATTTAAAAAGGCGAGACCACTATGGCCTACTTTGCTAGTCAACATTGAGAAAGGTCTTTTGGTCTCTGCTCTCCCCACAGACTCAGGGGAGTAAAAGGCTACTGTTAAGTTGGAAAAATAAAAAATAATAAACAAACTCCCAAATATGTTACCTTTGCACCTTTCCTTTCAGATGCTGTTGGCAAACGTGAATCAAGTTGCCCTAGGATCGTTGAAACAATAACTGAATCACTTGTTTATTGACAAGTAGGTAGAGCATCTAGAGTCACTGGTGTGGGAAAAACGTTTTAAGCAGCCCTGGTTGTTTGGGCCCAGACTGAGTTTATGCAGAGCAAGGCTGGGGTAACTGTGAGACTGAAAACATGGCAGGCACAGAAGCAGACATAGGCTTATTGGGACTTAGGAACAGAAATTCTTTGGTGGCAGCCGTTCCAGAAATTTAGCACTCTGCAAGGGACTGGGGGAGTACAAGGCATAATATATGATTTTAGAACAGAGACATTCCATATAGTGTGAGGACATTGGGTTTCTAGAATAATCATTAACGGGGCCTAAAACCTGATGTTTTACTATGAATAATGTTTAAAACTGAGATACAGTCAATGTTATTTTATATCTGCAGTTGCATTCTTCTTCCTCCAGGGAGATTGTTTACATTCTTTACCTTTATTCTTGGCTAAGCAAGTTTGTTATGGGCTGTTTAGGAGAGAGGCCAGGCCCTAGGCCACCACACTGGTCAACTAAGACAGCAGTATAAGAATTGGGTAGAAAATCTCAGTCTACTGCCTAGGCCATTGGTTGAGCAGAGTGGAACCTCCTTATGTATTACTCAAATAAATAAATAGATGAATCAATTAAATAATGCATTAGAATTTCTGCCTAATGGAGAAATGTCTTAGCTACTGTGCTGGTTTGAAAGGATGTATGTCTGCCAGAAAAGCCATGTTTTAATCAAAATCCCATTTTGTAAGGGCAGAACAATCCCTATTCAATACTGTATGTTTGAAACTGTAATTAGATCATCTCCCTGGAGATGTGATTTGATCAAGAGTGGTTGCTAAGCTGGGTTAGGTGACAACATGTCTCCATCCATTTGGGTGGGTCTTGGTAAGTTTCTGGAGCCCTATAAAAGAGGAAACATTTTGGAAAATAAAAGATTTAGAAAGAGCAGAGCAGAACGACATAGCCACGAGAAGCAGAGTCCACCAGCCAGTGACCTTTGGAGATGAAGAAGAAAGATGCCTCCAGGTGAGCTTCATGAAACAGGAAGCCAGGAGAAGGAGCCAGCAGATGACGCCCTGTTCACCATGTGCCTTTCCAGATGAGAGAGAAACTCTGACTGTGTTTGCCATGTGCCCTTCCACTTGAGAGAGAAACCCTGAACTTCATTGGCCTTCTTGAACCAATGTATCTTTCCTTGGATGCCTTAGAACTGTAAACTAGTAACTTATTAAATTCCCTCTTTAAAAGCCATTCTATTTCTGGTATATTGCATTCTGGCAGCTAGCAAACTAGAACAGCTACCATTCCATATTATCTTTCGATAGGTAAAAAATAAATCCTCCAATTCATTGTCCTGTTTATCTGTAGAGCGTCTACTTCATCAAAGGCTTTTCACTATGTGCCAGAGGGAACAGAGAATAAGTAAGGTACAATTGATGACCTCAAGAAGCTTACAGAATAGTGTTTGTTTTCCTTACAATCCAAATAAACTAAACAAAAGTTCTGAATTTTGTTACCGAAAATGTAGTAACTAAAATTGCATGGTAGAAATATATGGATCATAGAGTTTACATGTTTCTTTTGTGAGTTCACTGTTATTAGCTAGAACATTCAATATTAATTTTGCAATGGGAGCTTCTGTTACATTGCCTGCATTTGGAAATTTCATTTGCATATAGGGACATCTGGTTTTCAATGACCAGATGATTTTGACTACATGCTAAATAATGTTTAGGGCCCCTGAAATTCATTAGGACTATTATTTTCAGTACAACTGAAAAAAAAATTATTGCTCAAACTAAAGCATATCTCCTGCATTTACCTAGCTTTCTGAGATGCCAATGTAAAGTTTTGAATTTCTGATCTAAATGAATGTGGAGACCAGATGAACTCGAAGCTCCCTTTCTGCTTTATATTTGGGGATGCAAATGCCTCCATATTCACTCATTGTTAATATATTCTGCTTGCATAAAACCACGTTATATTCCTCTTTTGTTACTAATGTTCTTTTAATTGATGTATTTGTCAGGTTTCTCTAGAGAAACAGAATCAACAGGTGATATCTGTAAATATGAGATTTTTGAAGGTATGTTACACAACCCTGAGAATAGAAAGGTCCAAAATCCGCAGGGCAGGCTGTGAAACTGGCAACTCTGATGAAGGATCTGGATGAACTCCACAGGAGAGGCTCGCTGGCTGAAGAAGCAGTGAAAAATCTCTCTTGCTTATATGCCTCAACTGATTGGATTATCTCAGTGTGGGAGACATGTCTTAGTTGATCACAGGTGTAATCAGCCACAGCTGGAATCAATTGACTGATGATTTAATACACCAGCCTTCCGGTTTACCAACCAGCCAAGAGATACCCTTGCAGCAACAGTCAAGACATTGCTTGTCTGACCAGCCACTGGGCATCATCACTTGGCCTAGTTGACACCAGACCCTACCCATCACAATTGTGTTCCATACTTTGGTGTTGGCTTTGTTGTGAATAGGTCACTCAACCAGAGCTGGATTCATATCGCTATTCTAACACATGCAACCCAAGCTTCACATCAATGTAATCCAGACTATAGGCCTAGAATCTATATCTGTACATGTGCAAGCACTTTAAAATCTGAACACTACTCCCCCAACACACAAATAGGCAGATTTACACAAAGACAAACATATGGTATTTCCCCCTTGAGTTAATCAAACTTAAAGGGTTGACTAAGGACTAAATTCAACATCATGGGAGGGATTTCTGGCCCTTGGAACACAAAAAGATTGCTCATTTGCATGAAAAGTGAAAGGAACCCCCAGAAAATTAAATTTCAAGCAAAAGTTCCTCCATTACTATTGTTAATCTTGTACCTTTGTTTCATGTTTCCTTTGTATTTTTCTTGGGCTATTTTCTTACTTGATGAAAATAAACATAAAAACAACGAATACAGATATAATGTAATATTTTTCTAATGTTTTCAATTAAGCAGCAGCTGCTGTTACCAAGCTGTCATTTCTGTTGCTATGGGGGTTTTGTGTGTGTGCCAGAGCAGGACTGGTTAAAATAATATAGCCATCCTATTGCTACGGCTATGCAGAATCTCTGTTAACGCTGTTTATCTAATAGCATTCCAAAAGGGTGTTATCTTCTTCACTAAATCTGTGTTGTTGGTTACGCAAAGTCTCTTCATCTCAGACTAGTTAAGATCTCCATAAATAAGATGGGACTTATGGCATAAAGAAAATCCAAGAATTAAGAACCTTATCTGTGTGTTGAGAACCACTAAATCTGCTATTCTTCCTCTGTTTTTCCAGTACCACTGAGCAACTAGTCTAGTGATACCTAGAGTAAAAAAGTACCAGTCTATCAGTATACTGTGCAAGAGCTGGTGGTTTTCCCATGCCTGGCCACCCTACGGTGACGAGACATTCAGAGAACAGATAACATGCAATAGTTAAACCTCATAGATAAAGCCCTTGGTGTAAAGTCTGGCATACCAGAAGTGTTGGAACAAATTTTTGCAGAATGAATGAATTCATTTAATGAGCATTATGTTATGACCTAGACTTTCAGCTTCTTTAAAATTGAGAGTACAGTAATTCTCCCCACCGTCCAAACTCTTCCCCCTTCATCTAGACTTAGAAAATCTAAAGTAACAAATTTCTACTTTCATGGAATCTGAATGGACAAAGTTCTTCCTTTGGCCTCTTCTTTCTTATTTCCAAGTTCCACGACACATTTCAAAATCTCTTCCATATCTCTCGCACGTCCCGCTGTGAATAAGTCCCTCTGGGCTTTGAAGGTTTGCTCAAATATTGCTGCTTCAATATCCATGACCCAGTCTGTTCTGTCCTTCACCTGAACAAACCAACTAAGGGAAAGCCCCAAATAAACTCTTGAGATATAGTAAACATGATAGATTTTATACTTGACATCTATTCTGTGACCAGGCTATTGTCTCACTGAGAGCAGGGATTGTGTCTTATGCATCTGACATACTCCATAGTATCTTGCCACAAGGAATGTTCAGTAAATCTGTCATTTTGTGAGATTAAAGGAGAGACTGCAAGTACTTCCCATGCTGTCCCACATTTATCTATGGCTTCAGTCACTGATGTTGCTCCAGGCTTCTCAGCTTTTTTCCTGGCCATTTAAAAATATCCCTTCTGCATTCTGTGGTGTTCCCTTTCTGTTTCTAAGTACTCAAAAACCTAATATAGTTTCGTCCTTAGGACATATCTTGTGCCAGTGGATGCTTTATGGACATGTGACTTTCCCAAAATTGGTGATAGATGGAGCCAGGGTTAGAATTTAGGTGTCTTCAATCTGCACTGGGCTATATGAGTGAGAAATTTTGTTTTAGTAAGATCAAGATTTGGGGGTTGTTACTGCAGAATCACCAATAACTTCGCTCCTGACTAATACAGTTTTCTTTTAACCAAACTATTCTGTGTTTATGCAAAGTATCTGCACATCTTTCTTTAGTTAGTTCTCTATCTCTACGTCTTCTGTGTGTTTACTTCTAGTCTTGGTGCCAATTATATGACCGTTTAAAACAATGATTGCTTCAAAATAACTCTGTACCTAACTGGAGGTAAATAAATATTACTAGCTAAAGTTCTTCTATTTGAGTTGATCTTTTAATATATTAAACCCATTTATGAATTGCATTACAATCTTTCAAAGCACTATATTGAATTTGAAAAATATTGGAAACAATTACTTCAGCCTGAGGGTAAATTGGACTACATTTTAGTTCCAGGTCAATCACTTGATAATCTGTGATAATGAGTTAAATCTCCTATTCTCAATTTCCCCTTCTGTAAAATGGGAAAATTTATATTGTTGTTTTAATTTATAGAATTCAGAAAACTAAATGAAAATAAATGATATGCAAAAATGGATTGTAGACTGCAAAGCCCTGTAAAAATATAAAGTCATATTTTACAGGCCCTGTCCTCCCTCCTTCTAAGGTAAGCAGTTAGGTATGGCCATTGTTCTAGTTTTCTAGCTGCAAGAATGCAATATACCAGAAAAAGAATGGCTTTTAAAAAGGGGAATTTAATAAGTTGCTAGTTTACAGTTCCAAGGCCAAGAAAATGTCCCAGTTAAAGCAAATCTATAGAAATGTCTAATCTAAGGCATCCACGGAAAGATACCTTGGCTCAAGAATGTCGATGAAGTTCAGGGTTTCTCTCTCAAGTGAGAAGGCACATGGAACACAGTCCTCTCTCATCTGGAAAGCCATGTAGTGAACACAGTGTCATCTGCTAGCTTTCTCTCCTGGCTTCCTGTTTCACAAAGCTCCCCGGGAGGGATTTTCCTTCTTCATCTCCAAAGGTCACTGACTTGTGGGCTCCCTGCTTCTCATGGCTAAGTCATTCTTCTCTGCTCTCTCTGAATCACTTTCTCCAACATGTTTGCTCTTTTATAGGACTCCAGTAAACCAATCAAGACCATCCAAATGGGTGGAGACATGTCATCACCTAATCCATTTTAACAACCACTCTTGACTAAATCAGGGAGATGATTTGATTACAGTTTCAAACATACAGTATTGAATAGGGATTATTCTAGCTTTATGAAATGGGATTTTGATTAAAACATGGCTTATCTGGGGGACATACACCATTTCAAAACAGCACAGCCATGTAATTTGCTATGGCCAATGAAAGGTCAGCCAAAGTAGGGCATAGCACTTCTAGACAGAAGATTTAAAGAATAAAAACAGTGACTGATTCTCCAAGGTCTTTCTCTCTGCGGTGGCCTCTGGCAATGCTCTAGATGGTGATTGCTCCATCATCCCAGGATATAAGTTTCAGCTCAAAGTTCCTGGTGGCTTCCTTTGGTGCTAAATTGTGGCTTGGCAAGTTGTAGTCAGAGTCAGTCAAAAGAGCAAGGTGTTTGATCCACCATGTCTGCCTCTGATGAGAAAGAGAAGAGCATCTTTGAACACAGATACCATAGTATTCAGCAAGCATGAGTTCAAATCCTTCATTTGAAAACTGAGAAGCTGGGCCCCATGAAGATCAGGGTGTTTAGGTTGCACAGGTAGATAAAGGCAAATGGGGGAGTTTTATTACCACTATTTATTTATATTGTCTACATCTACAAGGGTTTTGAGATAGTATGGAAAATGGAATATGCATATTATCATATGGTTCAAACAGAAAAAGATGGTTAAAATCATAGAAATTGGAAAGAATAAGACATGTTGAATATGAAGGCTGCTGTTGTGGTTATTGTGACTCAGTAATGCAGCCAACTGTGAGGTTTCTAGAAGGTAAAGTCCTTCCAAGTTAGTGTTTAGGTCCCTGCTTCAGCAGTCTTCAGTGGCTACATCATCACATCTCTGAGCATAGATGTACAATTACGTATTCAACCTAGTTTTACGAGGGAGAATTTTAGAACCAATGGTTTCTAATGAGTGAGGTTGCCTAGTAGTCAGGAATGAGTTAGCTTGGAGAAATTAGATCCTCTGATGAAACATGATTCATAAAAAATCAATTGAATTTACAGGCTATTTGTTAAGTATTTGAGGAGCCCCTGAAATGAGTATAGCTACCATTTTGAGAACTAGGGAATGTTTCTCTGACCCCACATTTCTGTTTCTGTTCTAGATATAAGAGGATGCTCAGTATAAGTCTAAAAGGAGACCATGTCCCCCAATTTCATTCCGGTAGTCGATATTGGGGAATTCATCCTCTATAAGACAAAACTACAAGCAAACAGAAAATCTGTGAGAATTTGAAAAAAGCCTAGTCATCATCTCAATAAATCAATATGCCACTAGTTTTAACATATTTTTTAAAATATAAGGATTCTTTAAAAATACTTAAATACAACGCCATTACAACACCTAAGAAAATCAAGAATAACTTCTACTATTCTCTTGTGCCATAATATTTTAAATTGTTTGATTCAAATTGTATCCCCTTCACCCCCCAAAAATGGCATACAGCTTTGCAGTCTTTTTTAATTTGTAGATATCTCTTCCCCTATTTTTCTTTGCTTTTTACTTATTGGAGAAACTTGCTATTTTTTTCCTATAGAGTTTCTCACATTGTGGATTTTGATAATTGAACCCTTATGCCATCTTTTATCATGTTTTCTCATCCCTGTATTTCCTGAAAACAAGTGGTCAGACCCAGAAACTGATTATATTCAGGTTCAATTATTTGCCAAAATGTTTCCTAGGAGGTTATATATTTCCATCAGGAAATACATCATATCTAGTTCTGTGTGTGTGTGTGTGTGTGTGTGTGTGTGTTTGTGTGTTTGTGTGTGACGTTTGGTCTTTTCAATTAACTTAAGTTCTCCATCAGTTATCACCTAGAGGTAAAATTACCCCTAGAGAGTAAGGTCTTCTAAGATCTCCTGGCTGATCAGCTGTGACCTTTTCTAACAAATCAAGTGCCAAATGGATTGATCTCTTGTAAAACCAAACAGGAAAGTTCTCAATGATTTGAAAGAAAATCACTCTAATGTCTAAACCACATGATTCATTATACTTTCTCGCTATTGATTAGGGATTGTAGATAAACATAACAAAACAAAACAAAAATAAAAACAAAACAAATACTAACAAAAACCCAATAAAGTAAAAAATTGTCTTTTCTTCAGCAAACATATTCCAATATTGTTGAAAGCACTTTACAAGTAATTACGTTTAATTTTCATGTTTAATTCTGATAAAGTTTTCCAGCCAGGATGCATTCATCTATTTACCAACAACCACTCGGTGTTCCATGAGCTGGTTTCATGAAGGTTAAATTACTTGCTCAAGGTCACAGCCATGATTTAGAAACTAGATGATAGTGTAACAACCTCTGGTATATCCATAGAGTATAATACTGTGCAGCTCTAACAAGAAATGATAAATATCTCCACATTCTTATATGGTTATTCTTTAGGCTATATCATTATATAAAAAGGGATTTGGAAAAAATGTTTATAGTATTTACATTTTAGACCCTGTAATAATGAAGAAACATGAATGTCATATCTGTATGTATATATATTTACATACATACTGTAGTATGTGTGTGTGTGCATGTGCTCTACTTCCCCCCCAAAAGAAGACATTTTAAAAAGCAAAAATAGGCTACCTAGAGCCAGAAGAATGGAGTAAGGAGAGAGAGATAGGAAAGTAATTATTCTTTGATTATATTCTTTGTTTTGCAAATTTGTAAAAGGAAGGAATCACCTCTAGGGTCCTATCATGAAACAGAAGGGAAGGGCAAGAACCGTGAGAAAATAAAGCTAATTAAGTGAACAGGACTTTCAAATAATATAAGTATGTATTCTAACTTAGAATAATAAAACTAATATTCCAAAAATAATACTCTCAGAGTGATAGGAAAATAGATTAGCCATAAAATGTTGTAGAAATGTAAAATTTGATATTATTATTTTTAATATCCAAAATTTACAAATACTCCATAACTACCAAGCAATGAGCTCCCCCATCTCCTCAACCCTCTGGAAACCTGTAATCTAATTTATTTCTCAATGAATTTGCTATTTCTAGATATTTCATAAAACAAAATCATATAGTATTTGTTTTTATGTTTCTGGCTTATTTCACTCAGCCTAATGTTTTCAAGGTCCATCCACATTGCAGCAAGTCTCAGAACTTCATTCCTTCTTACAGTAGAATTATTTTCCACAAAATTTGATTATTGAAGTAGAATAATTGAGTAAATGGAGTAAGGATGTAATTGAAGAAGAACTAATGGGTTCAAAGATCATCCTGAAGTATTTCTACTAGAACACAGTGCAAAGGAGAAGAAAGATAAAAAATATGGAAGGAAATTTCAGGGATGGGGGAGTGTAACTTGAAATCTCTGCCTCACATAACAATGAGATCAAAAAGAGCAAGTAGACAAAATTGAATAGAAGAAAGAAATACTTGAAACAACAATGAGAGAATATTTCCCCATGCTAAAGAAAGACACATAGCTTCCCCAAGAAGAGCTCACCCAATTCCTGGTTAAATAATTGGGACATAATTAAGTTTCAAAACCTCAAGGTTAAGGAGGGAATTTCCTGAAGAGAAAAACACACACGCACAATTCATATACACATTCTCTCTGTGGGTAATGCAACCGATTACCCACAAAGGTAAAGGAATCCACTATTTGTGCCTGGCTCTTTTGGTTTCCTAGGGCTGCCATAACAAATTAACTGGGTGGCTTAGAACAACAGAAATCTATTTTCTCACAGTTCTGGAATCCAGAAGTCAAAAATTAAAGTGTCATAAAGGCCATTCTCTCTGAAAGTTCTAGGAGAGGAATCCCTCCTTGCCTCTTCCAGCTTCTGGTAGCTCCAAACATCCATTGGCTTGTGGGAGCATAACTCCACTCTGCTTCACATTCACTTGGCCATCTTCCCTCTGTGTCTCAGTCTTCACAGGTTGTCTTTCTGTGTCTATGTCTGTGCATCTTCTCTTTTACTTAGAAGGATACCAGTCCTATTGGATTAGGACTCACTTTAATTCAGTATGAATCCATTTTAAATGGATTGCATCTGCAAAGACATCATTTCCAAATAGGGTCAACTTCACAGGTTTGGGAGATTAGAACTTCAACATGTCTTTTATGGGGTAGGAGGTATGAGGGGCACAATTGAACCCATAATACTGGCCTTTCCTCCAAGACAAGAAGAGTCAGTGTTGGTTGTTGATACCTCACCATGAGCTCAGCATTTAACCTGTTTTCTAACAGGGAATCAGCTAGTTTTTATTATAGGAAATGGGCATAAAAACTGAAGGCTGAGGTTGCCTCCAGTGCTGAGCACTTTCTCACTCATGGAGTATCAATTACACAGTGCAGAGAGAAGATTCTACTCTGAGGGTCAGGAAGTTTGGGGGACTGGGTTCAGTTTTCCCATCAAAATAGCTGCATTACTTTCCCATTTTCTCACAGGAGTTGAATCTAATATCTCTAAAGCCCATTCTAGCTTTATCAGTCCAGTCCAATGAAGCTCATCTATTCTTCCAGTTTTTATTTTTCACGAACTTTTACTCACTTGTGATGTTGCTTTAGATAGCTGACAGCATGTTCTCATCACATTTCAGGGAATTTTCTACTTTCTTACTTTACTGGACAATCTGTGTTCCTGGCTGACTCTTGTTAGATAAGCATATTCGTTTGCTAAAGCTGCCAAAATGCAATATACCAGAAATGGAAAAGCTTTAATAAAGGGAATTCATTAAGTTGCATTTTACAGTTCTAAGGCTACAAATATGTCCAAACTAAGGCATCCATGGAAAGATACCTTAACCCAGGAAAGACCCATGGGTCCAGAATACCTTTATCAGCTGAGAAGGCATGTGGCTGGTGTCTGCTGGGGTCTTTGGCTTCTGGTTTCAAACAGCTTCCCTGGGGGTATTTTCTTTCTGCATCTCCAAATGTCTGGGTCTCATGTGCATCTGCTCAGTCTGCAGGCACTCCAAAACATCTAAGCTTCCTTCAAAATGCTTCACTTTTTAAAAAACTCTAGTAAAATAATCAAGACTCACCTTGAATGGGTAGAGTCACATCTCCACCTAATCAAAATGTCCCACCCACAATTGAATGTGTCACATCTCCATAGAAGTAATTTAATAAAAAATTCACACCCACAATTGGGTGGGTCAATCTCCGTGGAAACAATCCAATCAATGCTTTCTACCCTAAACAATGGGTCTGGACCCATAAGACTGGATCAGGATTTTAAAATGCCTTTTTTTTTTGGTTCATAGTAGTTTCAAACTAGCACAATAAGTATCAATCTTTTTCCTAAAGATTCAATGTTGACAGAATGTCTTTGATCCTGTAATATGAAGATATCTTCACTGACATGAGATTTTCCATAAAACATGCAGCTCCCAGAATAGGATATTTTTAGGGTGGTAGCTACAAGGCATTAGTAGTCATCAAGAAATACCATTATTGCTTTGCATGAATTAAGCTGTGCACTGGGGATCCCTGCTTTGACTGCTTGTCTATCTCTTTATGATTTTGGATATATTACCTTTTGCAAGCCATGTTTCATGCTGATTTGACACTACAGGATTAGAGAAAATGATTGAATGCTTGTTTACTGAACATCTTTTATGTGCCAGGGACTTTTTTTTTAAGTAAATTCCCTCAACACTGGGAGGTAGGTGTTAGTTCTTCTTTACGTGTGCTGAAATTAAAAGTCAGATTATGAGCTATTTCGTCAGTCAAAATTTCTGTTCCATCCTGCCTTTTCAGGGCTACAAAATTGCAGCATGGCCTCATGATGACAATTCCCAGAAGTAGAGCTCTGAGTCTTAACAGTTAGGAGTAATGCATTTTAGAAAGAATCGAACTCTGTTTTGTTTTTTTTTTTTTTTGCTTGTGCAGGGTGCAGGGCAGGCACTGGGAACTGAACCCTGGTCTCTGGCATGGAGGGCAAGAATTCTGCCACTGAGCCATCGTTGCCCGCTCTAGCTCTGGTTTTTAATAAACAGCTTTCTTTTGCATGGTTTCTTATCTTTGAATAATAGCATGTTTTGAATAACATATAAAAAGTTTCACTAACATAAGGATGGCATCTAATTTAACAATATGAGCATGGCTCTTTTCAACCAATGCAACTGAATACTTTCTGCCTATCCTGTAGGCACAGAGCTAAGACCAAGAGTTGTCCCTGTGAAAAAAACTTTGGCACAGTTAGTGCCTTTCTCTATAACCTCCTCTTCTCGGAATAATAGCTTGATTTGGGGAGCCAATGCCTACTTCTTTGATTTTAGGAGCTATTGAAATGATAGACTCACACACTTCTACATCAGATTTCTTAAGCATGGACCATGTATTTTTAACATGATGGGTTCTTAGTACTTTCTGTTTTAAAATCTGACATTGCTTCTTGACACTTTGATGATCAATATCATTCTGTGGCTGATTAATCTGACCTAGTCTGTTAATAAAAGCCAGAAACAGGTTAGAATTAGTGCTCAGCATCCTCCAAGAAGACAATCTTAAATTTTTGTCGATGTTGGTGAAACAGAAGTGCAAACAGGTCAGGTTAAATTTCTTAGCCTCCTAAAGACATTAAAGGAGGTTTTCTAAGTTACCTCACCTTTAATAAAATGAAGTCATCTTATATATTAATACATTAATATTGCAGTTGGGCTTAAACTCACATAGACCCAGCTTTACTTAATGGTTAAATCAAATTGAATCTCAGATTTTATGAGTGATAAAAAGACAATAAAACGGGTCTGTTCAGTAAAGATAATAACTTGATTCAGTACTTTGGATGTAAGTGTTTAAGGTTTCCATGATAAAACTGTAATTTTATACCCCAAAGTGTGTTAATAACATTAGGTGAGGTAATAGGCAAAGTGCACTGACAACGTAATACCCGCAGGACCACAGTAATAGAAATAATTTATAATGTATCAGCAATAAAATCTTTAATGTTATCTCGAGTCAGGCCAGGCACCATGTCCGGGGTCTCAGATTACATGTGTCCTCTTTTCTCCCTCTGCTCTGGACACAAGTGTTAACCTAAAATAATTAAGAAAATGGTTTTCAGAGTGCAGAAACCTTTCACTATTATGGGCATACTGACCATCCTATTAAATATTTCCATCCCGATCCATTTATGGCTGATGGATAGAGCTTGATTCAAAGCTAAGAAGTCAGCATTTCTAAAAATAATCCCGAGATTCATTTTAATTGGGTTGTTTGTCTTTTTGTTGTTAAAGATTTCTTTATATATTCTGGATATTAAACAATTAGATGTGTGGTTCCCAAATATTTTCGTCCATTGTTTAGGTTGTTATTTTATGTTCATGATAAGGTTCTTTGAGGCACAAACATTTTTTTTATGTTGATTAGGCCCCATGTATCTATTTTTTCTTTCATTGCTTGTGCTTTGGGTGTAAAGTTTAAGAAACCATTGCCTAAAACAAGGCCCTGAAAATGCTTCCCCAGGTTTTCTTCTAGTGGGTGACACTTACTTATTTTAACTCCATATTAGTTTTCTGTCTTCCAAACAGAACAAATTCCTAACTTTTAAAATACATAAAGAAACTTTTCTGTGAAGACACCAGAGCCAGATATTTGCACTCCTATAAATGTATTTCATTTTGGGCCACGGTGGCTCAGCAGGCAGTGTTCTCACCTGCCGTGCTAGAGACCCGGATTCGATTACTGGTGCCTGTCCATGCAAAAAAACAAAAACAAAAAACAATCATGAACCAATAAATTACCATTGTTTAAGCCAAAAAAAGAGAGAAAAAAATAGTACTTCATTTTGTAAAATCCTGATTAGCAGCTTCATAGCTCAGAAATTACACAAATTTTGATCTCTTTTGAATCAGTTTAGAGACAATGATTTCTTAATGATCATACATGAAACACTCTCACTGGGTGACTTTATTTACTGCAATTTTATCCTGCAATAGGATGTGTTTCAGCTGATAACAACGTGAATCACAGTGCACAGGGAAAGGCCACATGGAAAAACCTAAATTATAATTCTTAAGATGATAGTTTTCTGCATGGTTTAAAAGTACATTTGTAAATAACATGGGGAAAACTTGAAACTCAGATCCTACAGTTTGATTTTGTTTTTTTGAGTCTATTCCAAATATTCATTTCATTGACTCTAAAACCTATGGGAAAAGCCCTAGAAATTCCATGTTTTGTCATCCACACTAACTATAATAATGATAATGAACATTATAATAGCCTGCATTTACTGAGTTTACTACAAGTCAAATATTAAATGAATCTTAAAACTAATTTCATATCAATTCTACCATTATCCCCATTTTATATAAGAGGATCCTGAGAGAAGGAGAATTACTCTTCCCAGTTCCCGTGAGCAGTAAGTGATAGAGACACTATTGGGTAAGACCAGCTGACCCCAGGGTGCTTGTTCTTGATCCACCACATCACACTGGCAGACCATTTCTTAAAAAAGAGTTCTTTAAATTCTTTGTGCAAATGGTTTTATGGTTTTCAAATATGGTTACCATACCTAAAAGGAGCAAAAATAGCTTTCATAGATGCTGTTCTGAGCAGAAAATTCATTGCAACTCTGAATACTGGTCTGTCTATTGATTATCTACATGGAGATGAAATACATAAAGGACGACTAAGGTATGATCTACAGAAATGAATCCCAACAGTCTTCCTGCCTCTTTGTCTCCAGAAAATTCCTTTACCTACAAGAGGCCTTCACCTTGAAGCATAACCCATGTGCTGGGACTGATCATGTCTTCGGGAGGGATACCAGGAGTCCAAATTCAACTGCTTAGATTGCTCAGCATTAGTCTGCCTTTCTGCCAGCCCTACTCTGGTCTTATTAAATCTCATCCTCATCCCACCTTGTGGCCCAGTCCCAGGAGGGAAGAAAGCCACTCAAAGATCTCTGGACTCTGAGTTTCTCCCTGTAGATCTCTGGAGCTCTGCTTAATTCAAGATTGCAGTTCTGTACCTTTCTTACCATTCACTTTCTAACAGAGAAATAGAATTTTGCATCTGTGTCTAGAGGAAAAGAACTTGCTGGATGAATGTTTGCATAAACATTAAAGAAGGGACAGTGCTTAAAGAAGGGACAGTGGTCATAATTATTAGCTCTATTTCTAATTACCTCAATCTTACATCCTGTCAATCCGCATGGACTCCTTTCCTTAGTCTAAAGCTGGGCCTTTCTCTGGAAGCTGGAAAGGTGAGGAGAGGTTGCTGCTGGCCTCCAATACTCTAGAGAGTATTAGCTAGGAGGAGTCAAACAAACCTGGTTTTGGTCAGATGCATGAGCTCCAATCACCAATTTGCCAATTACTCAATGACTGACCTTGTAAACTCAGTGACTTCATCCTTAAAAGAGGGATAATAGCATTTACCTCTGAGGGCTCATTTTAGTTTGCTAAAGCTGACAGAAATGCAATATACCAGAAATGGGTTGGCTTTTACAATGGGGATTTATTAACTTACAAGTTTACAGTTCTTAGGTCATGAAAGCATCCAAATTAAGTCATCAACAAGCAATGCTTTCTCCCTAAAGACCTGTTACCAGTGATCCTCAGCTCCTCTGTCAGATGACCAGGCACATGATGATGTCTGCTGGTCTCTCCTCCTCTCTTGGGTTTTGTTGCTTCCAGCTTTTGGTTGTAGTAGCTTCCGCTCTCAGCTTCTCGGGGGGCTTTTTTTTTTTTTTTGCATCTTCTCTCTGCCTCTTATCCTTTTATAAAGGACTCCAATAAGAGGATTAAGACCCACACTGAATGAGATGAGTCACATCTTAAGATCCTGCTCACCAAAAGATCCTACTTACAATGGGTCCATACCCTTAGGAATGGATTAAATTTAGGAACATGATCTTTTCTGGGCTACCTACCATGCCACTGAGGTTTTAAAGTTGACATTTTTGGGGACTGGTACAGAGTGGGTACCCCAGCATAGTGGTCCTGGTCCTTTACTTCCACTTTTTGGCTCTCCTGGACTGATCCATCCACTGGCATCTGAGCTTCAGGTCACTAGTATGGAATGGAAACCCTTCACTCAGGAGTCAGTGATACTGAGCTAACCCCAGACTAAGCTTGGGATGTAAAATTTAGAAGCATAAGAAATAAAAGTCTACATTATACTCATCTGAAGGTTTCTGGCACTACAGAAAGGTATAATGAATGAAGCAAGTATTTCACAGATATTACTGCCTCTCTTCAAAGTGCTGTGACCCGAAATGAAATTAAAAGTATTCATTGGTAAAAACCTTGACTTGACTATGTCAGCTGAATCTGATTGTTGTCTGTCTTGTCTAATTTACCTTACCTTCAGGTGTATCTATTGAGAAATCTTCACCCATCAGAGGGGAATACTTATTCCAGCTTCTGAGTCATTCAGATAGGGGCAGGGAATTTATCAGCAAACTCAGCATCATCATTTCATAAGACTCAGATAGTGGTGGGTGCTGTGCCAAGGTAGAGCACAGATGCCCTTACTGGAGATTATTCTACCATGTAGGCTACTTGTCAAGTGGGCTTCGGCTCAGATTCTCTCGATTTATAGGCTATAAATCTAGAGATGATTTCTTCTCGATTTTTTGATGAAAGATAGGAGGACATGGAGTCCAAAAGCATAGAATTTTGCTTTTGTAGCCACTCCCCCTTACTAAGCCATATGGTAGGATTGTTCAGATAGATTGTCCTGGTACAACTTAAGGGGGTCTTGTTCACACAGACTCTTAGAAATGCTGCTCCCTGTAGTTGAATAGTGTACAACCTGCTCAGTGGTTCATGGTGGTCAACAATGTCTGGTACCCAGGAGAGTTAGTTGTTTACTCTAACACTCCACTTCCTGTTTGGGCCTCACGTACTGATCCCCCAAACCAACAGTTGCTTAGAATCCACATGAATTTTCAAACCCTCTGGCCATTTTTCACATGCCAGCTCTTTCTTCATCTCAGGCGCATATCTATCCCATCCAGGTTCCGGGCTTCCTCCAGGCACACTGTACTGGGATACCAGTCAGCCTCATTCTTGAGGCTGCTCTTGTCTTGAGAATCACAAACCTGGGCTGATGTAGTGGATCTGACAATGTGGTTTACCAATAAACAGATGTTTTTATGTTGATATAGACAATAATTACATCATTGAAATAGCTATGCATTCAAAGAAGAAGAGATCTAGGGTTTCTTGAATTTGTGAGCTAAAAACCACAAGGAGCTGGGAAGCAACACTATCCTAGAAGATGGAGAATATTACCTTTTATTTAACTGTGAGACCAGCAAAGCTACCTGTAGGAAATAGAGCAAATTCCAATTAGGGCATTTTCACCCCCTTATCATTCTTCTTTGGTCTAACTTTTATATCCAAAATTCTGACCAATTAAATATATTTCCTATGTATTTAGAGATGAACTCTGTTATAGTTCCTGTAAATGCCACCTGCCTTCCAACCCTGTAGGCGCATTTAGCCACTCTCACTGCTGCTAGCTGTCGATACCAACAGACAACAAAGTTCTTGATCTGTTTCTATGGGTGGCTGAGCCTAGCAAGGGGAGAAGCAAAATCTTATCTTCTTGGAGCCCCTCAATGTAAAAATAGCCTGGCTGTTGATTGCACCAGGCTTTTAGGCCCAGGCATATCAGAGGAGAAGAGAGAGGGGATTGTCACTTCCTCGACTGGATATGGCAGCTTCAAAAGGCAACACAGAGTCATAGATTAAAGGAAGTGTGGCTGGGCTCAGCCTTCCCAAGAACCTTCAAAGTCTCCTCACTTAGGACCTTATCAGGCTGAAAGGGGGATGCAGAAGATAAACTTTAAAAATAAATGCCAAAAAAATCCTGATGATCGTCTCTGCCTCCTCCACCACGTCTGGCCAGCAACATGTTAAGTGAACTGAAACGAGATCGTGGGGAGAAAGTCACAACCTGGTTATCAGTGGCAGTAAATGGAAGATAATAGCCCCACTGGAGAGTTACGAAATGGCTTGTCTTTGAGCTGCCAAAGCGCTTAGTCTCTCTTTTATTATATTCACAGCAGTAATCCGATATGTCCTGACTTCTGTCATCTGTATGTAATGCTTATCAACTCCCTGTCAGCGACGCACCCTCCTCTCGTCGGAGACAATTATTCCTCAAAGTGCCGAGGTGACGACTGAAACCATATTATGACTGGGAAGGAAATATGAAAGGTGGGGCCCGTCAGAGCCAGCAATCCTGGGGCTGACGTCAAAGCAAAGGAAAACACTGTGGATAAGAGGAGAGCAGGCGGCGAGGTCTTTTCCACGCTGGGGGCCGCGGCTGGCAGGGCTGGGGTCAAGTGGGCAGAGGACGGCTCTCCCCACGTCGCTTTACTAATTCATGATGGCAGGACGCGCGCCTCTGCCATCGCGCTCTGTCGCCGCTCGCAGTTTACATCTCCATTTGCAGGGGCTTCCCGATTAGGTCGTTAAGTTGTGCCCTCGGTGATGAAAGTTGAAAGGAAATAGGTGAGGTCAGAAGCTCTGTTTTATAATAGAGGACGAAAGCCTGCTGCCCGCAGTGGCACCCCGCCGCGCTGCAAAATCTGTATTTGCACAGGGGACATGCTGTAAACAATGCACACGTCCGCGGCGTGCTTGAAAAGGCAGCAAGGGCGTGGTGGGAGAGCTGGGGTTTTAGAAGGAGCCCGAATAAGCTTTAAATCCTAGCAAGACGGCAAAGCTGAGTGATAGAGACTATTGAAGAATTCAACGTTTTACAGTCAGAATTGGCTCGGAATCTTGTTTCTGACCCCCGGTGGCTGTCTGACCTTGAATAAGATACCTATTACTGTGACCCTAACGTCTTTTATAAACGATAAAATAGTGCCTGATAATACCTGCCTTATGGTGGGATTGGAGAATCAAGAGATGATGTATTGAAAGGGCTTGAGGAATAAATAGTAGCTTGAGACCTCAAATAAAAGAGCTGTTTATTCTCCTGGTGTCTCATTCCTCCCGTGTGACTTTTTCGGGGTCGCCTGACATAAGCCAGAGCACCAAGAAAGAGGTGTGGGCATAGAAAATTGCACATTGGTGACATCCTCAAGGTGGGGGCTTTGAGAAGCTGCTCCCTCGTAATTCCCGTGACTGTAGAGCAGCACTGCTACAGAAGACCTTGCTGATTGCATTTCGGAGCACTCTCTGCCTGAGTTTGTTTGGGACCAAGAGAGTGACAGCAGTTCCTTTCTTTATGTTGGGAATTGTCTTTGTAAGGTGCAATTGGTTTCTATTCTATCTAAAAGTCCTGGATTTTACGTGATTTCTCATGTCATGTAGTTGCATGATTGCTGCAGAATTCACAACCAAATATGGGACACACCCTAGACAAGGGTGATATTTGACATATTTAATAGGCATGGCCTATGCACCATTTGGAATGGCTGCTGGCTTTCGGGCTGGAGCGGTGTCTTTTGGGCCTTTTGCTGGGCTGCAGGACAACCCTAAGTCGCTGTTGAAATTTGATGGGCTATAAAGGGGAGCAGCAGCTAGACTGCTGATGAGGGCCCTTAGGATATTGGGAAGCAGCGATTCCTTCAAATTCAGAAATATTTCACTATTTTAACAACCTGTCTGGCCATACTGGCACAGGCTGGTGACCATCAGTCCTGCATAAGAGACCCATAAAAGTCCATGATATGCAATTTTACATTAGCCTTCATTTTCTGTCCTTCACCTTGTTTTATCTTTTTCTTATTTCTTACATACTTTTACAAAATTTTTATTAAAGTTTCCATTTGAAGTCATTTTAAGGGTGAAAACCTTTTAGAAATGATCAAAAGAAAAAAGAATAAAATTCCTCTCAATATCTCACCATGCAGAGGTGACGACCATTAACTGCTTGTTCCTCCTTCTACATGCATCTGTCTTTGACACATTCCTGGTTTAATGCAAATCCATTTATTATTTTACTATTAAGTACGAAGTTTGCGATTGGTTTCAGATAGAAATTATTTAGGCTATTTTGGAAAGGGCTTTCTATCAGTCATTAATTGCTTTTATTTTTTAAAGAAAGGAAGGATGTTTAATTTACAAAATAACTTTTTGGCATCTATCAAGGTTCTCACGTGGGATTTCTTCTTCGATATAATGAATTATTAAACTTGGCACCCTAATTTGGAATCATCTTCACATTTATCTAATAAACCCTAATTAATCGTGTGTACTAATTAGAAGGACTAATCTATTTTAGGATTTTCCTGTGCAAAGCTTCTGCTGTCTTTGATTTCAGGGTTGTGTTAGCCTTGGGAAGAGAAGTGAGGGTTTTCCTCTCCTTTGCTCTGAATAAGTTCATGGGGACATGGCCTGAAGGCTAAAGCTTATAGGTTTGAAGGGGTAAAAAGAAAAAGAAACTGATTTTGAACCTTGCATATAATATGATATTTTCAATTTCTTTTATAATTACCGGATTTTTTTTTCACTTTTTTTTAGTTAAATTTTAGTGTTTATTTTCCCTAACAAAACTTTTTATGTCCATATTTCTATATTTTTGAGGGCACAATAGTATATGGTTGTCTGTTATTATAAAAGATTTTCCGTAACTGGGGTTATTTTCCATTTCTTATTATGATTGTGATTTCCCTCTTTTTTCTTAATTTTTCTCAGCAAAAATATGTCCCTTTGGTTGGTATTTTAAAAGAGTAAATAAACTAGGACTTGAATTTTTCATTTATGTTAGGTTATCTAATTTATTATTTTTACATAGTTCCTCTTGCTCTCGTTGGACATTTAGTTGCTCTTATTAAAGTGTTTTAATAAAAGTTCATTTAATAAAATGCTCTGCTGTTTACTATTTTCTCTTAATAATGAAAACTCTAAGATACAAATTTTTTCTGCATATAGATGGAGCTGCATCTCTGTTAAACATCTATTTATTTCTAAACATGTCATTGCCATTTCTAATTGGTATTTTGATTTCTACTCTGGACAAGGAATTTGCTCTTTTATAGAATATTTTCTAAATTCAGAGTGGATGGGGATTTTATTTAAACTTTTGATAGTAATTTTTTATTATTTTGTTGTTATCAATGAATGTGACAAGCTTGTCTCCTATTTTTGAAAAATGTGTTAAGATTTTATTTTGTTCTCTTTTTTCCCTTGTCTGGGAAAATAAGGAGAGGTAGACTACAATAACACTGGAATTTTACATGATCCTTCCTATTACCCTTCTTATTCGTGTTATCTTGGTGTAGTTCATGTTCCTCCAACAGCAGAAAAGCCAGATAATTTATTGTGTAAACAGGGACATTTTTAGGGGATGGTTAGACTATTAATAATTACTTCTGGACAACAAGCTAAACTGGGATACCCAGGGTGACTTAAGGTAACTCTCCCTGTAAGACAATTTAAATTCCCTCCAAGCTAATGTGAAACATTTATTTAAATAAAAATATTTATTATGGCCTAATATATGATTGCTTATAGGTAATTTATGAGTCCTGAACAAAAGTCCCTACTTCTTAATTGGGCTATTTGAGTGCATTTTGTACAACACCATAAACATTTCTGAATTCTTCAAATTGGGAAAATTTTGGCATTAACTAAATACTAATTACATAATTAAGAGCTTCCTGTCTTCTGTAAGGTTTAAGTGATCACAGATATGCAAGATGCATGGTTTGTCCTGTGTGTGATGCACAATATAGATACTTATGTTACTATATATACACACTGCTATACATAGTAACATAAAATATATAAACTTTTAGTTTTATGTATACTTTGTATAAATATATTTATATTTCTAAAGGAAAGAAGTTTAATACGCGTGATATACAGCATAACATACATCTAGTTATAGTAATTTTTATCTTGATGCGGCTTAGACTTTTATAAATGACAGTCATATTTATATGATTAGCAAAAATTAGTAAAAGTTTTCATTCCTATATGGTTTTAAATTCCAATGAAATAAGTTTTGGGAACTAATTAAAATACGATTTACATTTCAGCTGTGGGAAGCTGTGTTCACTTTCCAGAAGGTAAAGCAGTTAGTTACATGAGATTTAAAAGGTGTAATTCTCAAAGAGTTTTAAGCTATTAAATATAAAACTTTGGCCTTTATAGATACAAAATTAAAAGTTCTGAACAAACCTAGATGACAAAATACATAGGAGAGAATTTGGTTTCAGTCCTCTACTTCTCTTCTTTACTAGCAGTCATGACCTTTCAAATCTGGTCCAGAACAAATTTTAGAGATAAATGAATTTCTTTTCTTAATCCTGTAACCCTCTACCAACTGAATACCTCATTTCACTCAGCACTTAGAAATGTGGTTATGAATTTTTTTTTTAACTCTTGAGCTTCCCCAGCCAAGTAGGGAAACTACTTGAGGGAAATTCAAAAATCATAAGCACATAATAAATGCTACCTAAATGTTAAATAATTAAACATAGATATACACATACACACACACATAAACATTAACTCATTAAGTCCTTAACCTGAGAACACATCTTTACTATAATATTAAGTATAAAGAGAAGTTATCAAATTATATAAGATAATATGGTTGCAATTAAAAGAATGAAAATTAAAAATAGAAGAATATAGGCTCATACATTAGCCCTAGTCATTTCTGGGAGGTGGAATGGTGTGTGACTTTTGCTTCATTTGCTCCTGCTTATATTGTTAGGTGGCATCAAAGCAATGTGTCAAGATTTCCCAGGAGATTGCCTTGAAGGATGCCACATTTCTTCTGATGGATATGTCCTGATATATTTTTTTAAGACATGTTTTCTCTTTTCATTCATTTCTCATACTTTTCTGAAAACCAGAATGGAGCATCTTTATTCTATAGTGCATGTCTTTATATCTGCAATATGAATGATATGCAAAGGCATAGGCAGGGATTTATTTTTCTTTTGGGAGATGAGGATCAATCTGGGTAATCACTTGTGAAAAGTAAGGAACAGACAAAGGGTCTGGCTGTGATCATTAATAGAACATCTCAGGTCGGATTTCTTAGAGTTGCTTCTAAGCCTAATTAAAATTTGAAATATTGCTGTGTCTATAGATGGTTGCGATATGGAATATGCTTTGGAAGACATAAGCCTTCAGGAGGATATCAGGGGTCCATTCAGATGATGGCAGCCAATGCCAGTGGGGACCTCATCACTATTTCATTCTGACTTTTGGGCTTCTTTTAGGAGTACAACAGGGAACAAAAGATGAAACCAAGACTGAGCAAAAAACGGTGTCCTAATTCCCTTTGCTGCTGACAACCTACTCCATTTAGCCCCATTTTTCAGTTCCCCCAGCTCCAAAACTCCTTATCAAGAGGCACTAACAATGCAGACTCCTTCCTGCCAACTATGGGAGAATTGGCAGGGTTTGGGGAGCTGCTGCTACAGGTTGTTGGGGAGATCATTTATGCGGAGCTTGAACTGGAAATTGAAGCCCTGAGCTCATCCTTTTTCTCTCCCTACTCTCTCCAGCACAATTAGAAGAAACTAAGCAAATTCGTTTACTCCTTAGTTTGACTAAACTATCCTGAGGTATCAAATCTGTGGCCACCTAGTACATTGTTGCCATATTTTGCACATCTCCATTGCCCCTTCACGACACGGCCCACCAGCCCTTTCTTTACCACTGGAAACAGAGACATTTGTACCTTCACATCAAAAAAGACTTGAGAATCAATTTCAGAAAATCCAAAACCAATTCAGAAAATCCTCAAGAATCTGTTCCTCTAGAACCATTCTTGGTACATCTGTATCAATTGTCATTCTACCAGAGAAACAGAACCTGTAGAAGATACATATAAAACAATGATGTGTGTGACATGGCAAAATGGAAATCCATGGGGCAGTTGGAAACTCAGGCAGGAGCTGATGCTGCAATCCACAGGTGAAATTTCTCCTACCTCAGGGAAATTTCTGTTCTGAGCTTAAAGCTTTTCAACTGATTGGACAAGACCCACCCAGGTTATATAGGGAAGTCTACTGGATCTAATGTCAACTGATATAGATGCTTGTCACATCTACAAAATACCCTCACAGCAACTAATAAGTAACATCTGCTTGAACTCCTGGGAGTATAGCCCAGCCCAGTTGACACATACAGCTAGCCACCACTTTGGTCATAAATATTCTGAGGCCCATACAATAGCATGTATGAGAATTGTCATCAAAGTGTGTGAGTGTTATTAGCTCAGTTTGATTGTGGATAGGGACAGGAAGAATAGACTATTTATTTTCTAAGTCATAATATCTGCGAAAATGGAGTCAAGAAGGTTATAGAAGCTCCTCTGATAAAACCATAAAAGTCTATGCAGACCAGGCTATCACCCTCAGTTTTTTTATGGGAACTGCTGGGCAAGCTTCCTGCTGAAGCATGGGTTGGGGGAGAGACATTCTCTCCATGTACTGTTAAACCCAACTCTGCACCTCCAGTATCAGCAAGAACACCACTTGTTTAGGGTCATTGGTACTTGGACCATGTGAATTCACTTCAACACATAAAACATCATCTTGGGGTAGAATCTCCTAACCAGTTGCTGGGCTAAAGTTGCTTGTGAGAGAAATGGATGTGTGAAAGTGAGGCTGATAGTACTTTACTATTTTGTTTTACCGTAATTGATTCAAGCTTCTCTTCATGTGGTTGGGAGGTTAACCCAAGGACTCTGGAGTCAGATACACACAACTGAATTAGCCTTTAATTGTGTTGGCATACTGATCTGGGAAATGGGGAGCCTGAAAGTACCAGTGTGGAACATAAAAGTGACGAAGATGTGAAATAATACATGCAAAGCTCTCAGGATGGTGCTAGAAATGTGATAGGTATCTTAGTTTCTTAGGGCTCCTGTAACAAAGTACCTTAAACTGGATGACTTAAAACAACAGAAAACTCATGTCTCTCAACTCTAGAGGCTAAAAGTCCCAAAGCAAGTTTTTAGCAGGGCCATGTTCTGGCTACAGGCTCTAGGGAAGAATTTATTCCATGCCCCTCCCTGGCCTCTGGTGGTTTCTAGTTACCAGTGATCCTTGGTTTTCCTTACCTTTTGGCAGCATAACTCCAGTCTCCGTCTCTGTGTACAATGGCCTTTTCCCCTGTGTCTGTGTCTTCTCTCTCCTCTACCGTTCTTATAAGGCCACCAGTCATATTGGATTAGGACTCACCCTAATTCAGCTTGGTGTCATTTTAACTAATCACATCTTCAAAGACCCTGTTTCCAAATAATGTTATGTGCACAGGACAGCAACATGTCTTTCAGGGAGACACAATTCAACCAACAATGGGTAAGTGCTCAGTCAATGGCAGCTAGTATTGCTGATGGCGCTGTTGATGGTTCCCTCATTTGAACCTTTGCACACATGGCTCATTCTATTAAATCCGCTCACAAGGATCTTTTTTAGTTCATTACAGTTAAAGACAGTGAGTATCCGAGAGGGTACTACCTTCCCCAAGGTCACAAAGATAATAAGCAGCAGCATCTGATCAGAAAACGTAATTTCATAGCTCGAGGGCTGAATCACTAGGCTGTGCTGTTTTCCTAACAGAAAAGTCAGAAAACATCGGAATTGAACTGTTCATTTTTTGATCAAGAGAAAAAAGAGTCTTGTATATCCAGTGTTTGTTTATTATTATAGTCAGCCCTTGTTTATTTGTAATAATGTGTACTATTAGATCAAGAGAGTCACATGTTGAGGACAGCCTTGTCCTTCATTTTGTCGTTCATTGTTGCATCTCCACTGCTATTAATGTATCTGGGTTGTATTAAAAACTTGCAAAAATTATTGAAGATGATATACATGGCCTAGAACTATTATAGTAAACTGAGATATTCATCAAGATATCATACATATGATCTTCATTTGATATTACATAATTTATTTTGATTCTTATCAGCATGTATTAGTCAAAGTTCTCCAGAGAAATGGAGATGACAGAAAATATATATTCATTATTTATTATAGGAACCTGCTCAGGTGACTATGGGGACTTACAAGTTTGAAACTCTGAATTTTATAGGGCATGCTGCAATTTAAGAACTCCAATGAAGTTTCCTCCAAGGAAGGGAACTCAAGGAATTTCCCAGGAGAAACTGGCAGGTTGATGTAGAGATAGAAATTCTACTTTCTAACTGCTGAAGTCATCAATTCTCCCTTTAGGCCTTCAACTGATTGAATGAGACTTTTTTCATTGCTGAAGGAAATCCCTTTTGTTGATTGTAGATATAGTCAGCCATAAATGCAATCACACAATGCCCTCAGTGTAACAATCAGGCCCGTGCTTGCTAGACCAAACAACTGGCCACCAAAACCTAGCCAACTTGACACATGAACTTAGTCATCAGAGAGGTCTTGAAAAACCATAGGTAGCAACTTGAATATTGCCACCACAAACTGTCTTGATAGGCAGTAAAAATGGGGATGCATTCCTAATGGAAGAGCAAATTTGCGAAGAAGTTCTCTTATAAGTGCAGACTTTTAAGCAGACTCCATAAAATGCTGTGCTGGAATAACAAAAAGATGGGAGTCACAAAACCTGACAGGATAATGCCTCGAAAGTTAGAACTCTGGGTGAGCTCAGCAGCAAGAAAATAAGGACAAGGTTTAGAGTCTGACCCACCAGCTCCCCAGTTCCTTTCAGAGTTAAGAAATGGGTTACTGTTGGGACTGTGACATCCTCATTAGATGCAAAGAAAATGTAACCATAGTCAACTCCCATTTTATATTTGCATTCTTTTTTTTTTTACTTTTTACATGGGCAGGCACCGGGAATCGAACCCGGGTCCTCTGGCATGGCAGGCGAGCATTCTTGCCTGCTGAGCCACCGTGGCCCACCCTATATCTGCATTCTTGATGTACTTTGGAATATATTTGTGTTACAGGAAGAGATAACAAGAACAATTTCCATACTGCAGAAAAACATCCACCTAGAATATAAAGAGTTAAGAGGATTATAATTCCTGGAGGATCAGGTGAAGGAGCTGTAGCAGACTGAAATGCATTGAGACAAGTTGAAAATGTGGCATGTTAGTCCTTAGTCTTTGAGGGACAGAAGAACAGGAAACAAATTGGAAGACAAAAGAGTACCTGTTTCTACTCCTTTCAAAGACCGGGAATGGATAATTTCAGAAATGAGAGACTGGTACATGTAATTTTGATTCTAAGTTTCTGGAAGTGATTGTTGAAGTGAGCAGTTATGTACTATCTCCTCTTTTTCTTCTTTGACAAAGCCGCTATGGCAGCTATAATGCAGATGGGTTTCCATGAGTTAAAAATGTTTTGTCCTGAAACACTTACAGTCTCTGAGAGGCACATGTACGGCTGTTTTTCAGTTAGGAGATTGAATTATTGCAACACAAGTTACTGGATGGTAGACTGCAGTCAAATGGAAATGCTACTTCTCATGGTGTGCTATTGGGGGCTGTCCTGAGCTTCGTCTACATTTTTCAACTTCGGAGGAAATTATTGAAAACATTGGGTAAATCAAACTGCAGAGTTCACAAGTCTGGATGAAATGGAAATCATTTCAAGCCAGATTCAGGATCATATAAGATCACAATAAACTAATCAGTGGGCTGAATAAATTAGATGAATTTAGTGGGAATAAAAGTGATGACCACTGCTTGGACCCAAAAGAGCAATAGCACAGGCCCAGCAGGCAAAGGATATAATTGCACAGGAGCACAATTAGTTGACCCTGTATCCATGCACGAGATGGCGAGAAAGTGACCTGGACACCAAACTGTCGATTTGAAATTCAGTTCTTTTGAAGAAGGATAGAATCTATAGCCTATGAACTATTTAAGCTATATCTGGGATTTTAAATTCTTTTCTAGTTTCACCTTTAAAGTAAGGTATTGCCATGGGTTATGTTCAGAGAAATTGGACTCTAATAGACCAGGATTTGAGTTCTGAGACTGTTACTGCTATGATTTCTTGAGTAAGTCACTTAGCTTTGTTTCCTGACCTGTGAAATGCTATGTTATCACTCATAGTGTTCTTGTATGTTAAATAACTTATGGGTGTTTCACACATAGCAAATAAATGCTAGAGAAGATGTGATTACAGAGTAATATTGTTTCTTTGAATATTTGCATGTTGATGTGGGACGGGTTCTTGGAGGAAAACACCCAAAGAAGACTCTTCATTTGCCTTGAGGTGAACCCCAACCTTAGCTCCCTTTCAGATGTGGTCACACTCCACCTTATTCCCACTGCCTGACACACACCTTCTTACCAGAGGCTGTTGGAACAGAGAAAAGGAAACAGAAGGCAGCCAGTTGATCTGGTGCAAGCCAAGTATTCAATACCAGGAGTATGTCACTGGGACTGGAATTCCATGGCCAGGACCAGAA